>PIJE02001252.1:36531-56531 GCA_002895965.2 Coryphaenoides rupestris | reverse complement strand
GCAGACCTGCTTATCAAAAGGGACTTACAATCAACTCAACTCACTTACTAAACGGCTTACAAGAGTTCAGAGAAGTCAATTGTGATTCAACGCGATTCAATCAGTGAATACAATTTTGATAAACTGAATGAAAAGGTGAAAAAGTTACAATATTTGTCGTTCATATATACAATATGATCTTAGTCAAAGATGCAACTGACACACACACAGACACCCCACACACACACACACAAACACACACGCACACACACACACACACACACACACACACACACACACACGCACAGAGGTCAGCATATGAATCTCTATAAGTTAGACAAACCTGCTTCCTCTCCTCCTCCTCCTCTTCCTCGCTGAATCAAGGCTACAGCTGTGTGGACCTCACTACTCTAGCACACTGCTGCACAGCTCACTCGCTCACTCTCGCCTGCTTCTCTTTAGGAACGTTCTCTCCTTCTCCCTCTCTCTCCCTCTCCCTCTCTCTCTCTATGTCACTCTCTCTCGCTGCAGTGCAGTCCCACCCCTAAACCAGCAGCAGCAGCATCAGCAGCAGCAGCAGCTGGAGAAAACCCGGATCTGGATCGGCCCTGACACATGGATCTGGAGAAGGCGCAAGGAAGTCTAAAAGTCAATAGTAGTGGTAGGAGGTCAGAATGACTTCATCCTTAAATTCCAAAGCACGCACATGGACGGACAGACAGGCAAACAGACAGACATGCAGACAGGCAGGCAGACAGACAGGCAGACAGACATGCAGACAGGCAGGCAGACAGACAGGCAGACAGACAGACAGACAGACAGTCTGTCCACGCAGTCTGACCATGCAGATCGTAGAACGCATTAAAGCCGTAATTAACCTTTTTCTCCATTAAAAGACACACAACCAAGTGATTGGATTAACATAGAAGACTAGAAGAGACGGCGGTCGATGCTTAGAGACAGATAAGGCAGACACCCCTCACTCTTATCAAGGTCACGGGCCACTGCATTCAGTGATTAAATCAATCAATCATGGAGGAAGCCCCTTGGGTACTAGCATAGACAGAACAAGGTCCAGGCTGCTAAAAAGACAAATACTGAGAAATACTTGACTGCAAAATAGTCACATCCAACATGTATCTCTCTGTGACTCAAGACCAAGTCAGTAAAATCTGCTTTTGTAAAATGTTTTTATTTTTTTTATTTTATGCATCTTTGAATGGAAAGCAATTTGTTTGCTTTCCAAAGAGCAAGTTTGTTTGCTTTCCTTTCTTATTATCCAAAGAGACTATATAAGTTGAGGAGCAGGTATGAAGTCAGTTCGGCTTCTTGTGCTTGGATGCCTACAGATAGACTGAGGACATTGGGAGTTTGAACCCATTGCCTTCTGACGGGAGAATCACTTTGCGCATAAACTACCACATTGCAGCCACATAAGCCACCACGCCTTCCCTATTCATCAGACACACACGAAACAATCCAACAACTAAAAACACGGGCTTGAGGTCCGCTACAGATGTTGTCTTCTGATTTCAGTAACGAAGGCCACATTTCATGGAACAAAACTCTCCGTAGCTCCGTAACTTCACATCGATGGAATGATCCGTAAATTAATCACATCTGGGGAGTAATGGATGGATGTCGCAATCGCTAATGGAACAACTCCCCGGGAATAATGAAAAACAAGATAAAGAGCGAGGGAGGGATAGAGATCAAGAGAAGAGCGAAATTATGTCATGACATAATTATGTCCTCGACAACTGGTCCGCTGGGGAAACCTGTCTATCTCTATCTCACAACATTTCCATGATACGACTTTCTCTTCAGTTCGCTTTATGGATCTCTTTAAGCCTAAAAACCGAGACACATAAATAACACACACACACACACACACACACACACACTCATCCAGATTGGCGGTGGCGATAGGGTTAGAAGTCAGGAGGAGTCTTGCGCTGCGGACGATGCATGACTCATCTCTGTTTCTTTTCAGTCCCACAGCAGAGACCAGGGGAGCAGAGAGCCATATGCAGCACGTCATTCCACACACACACACACACACACACACACACACACACACACACACACACACACACACACACACACACACACACACACACACACACACACACACACACACACACACACACACACACACACACACACACACATACTTTTTCCTTCAGACCAAAACTGCCATGCTTTCCCACGCATGTACACACTAGTATGGTATAGCTGTGCTCCACCGAGGCTGATGTAGTTATATGACAGATTTAAGATAAGATAAGATTTAACTTTATTAATCCCGACGGAAATTCTTGTGCCAGGTTGCATAGCAATACAGTACAATAAAACAATAGAGAAATCAACAGAATAATACAAATAAACAAAACTAACAGATTTACAAATGTACAGTCAAAATATAAGAATATATAGGCAAGATAAGATATTCAGACGGAGAAAATTAATTAAGATCATCGATTACAACATGGGAACACGCTTCAAAATTATTTTCTTATTCTTTTTTAACAAAACTGAACAAACAAACACACAATCGGAAATAAAGTGATATAAAGTGAAAAGGGATGGCAAAGAGACAATGACTGAGTTGCCATATTTGTCTATAAATGAGATGTTGTCTGCCTCTGCCTGTCTGTCTCTCCTGTGTTCCCTCTGCACTCCCTGACTCCATCCTGCATCTCTGCTGAGCATCAGCAGGCAGGAGAGAGAGAGGAGACATCTCTGTGATGCTGCGTGTGTGTCTGTGTGTCTGTCTGTGTGTCTGTGTGTCTGTCTGTGTGTGTGTGTGTGTGTGCACGCACATCACATGCCAAACAAAGACTCGATGAGAAGTGGAGGGTGTGTGTGTGTTATCCCAGCGCCTGTGTGTCTCTGCCGAGGCTCAACTTGTTTTTACTTTCGCCTCCAATTGGAGTCTATACCAGATGATATATTCTCTTTCCCTTTCTCTCCTTAATTCCTTATTTCCAAGAAAAGAATCTTCTATCTATGGTGTCAAGCCTATAACTCCTTCCCTCTCTCCATTCACTTGTCACCTCAGCCCAAACTTTTGTTCTGTCTCCTCAGTACTATAAGGGGCCGTCTGCTGTGTCTGGAACACACAGAGATGCATTAACCTTGGCATGGTGCTGCCCTCTCCAGTCCTTCAGAGCAGGTTGAGTCTCCTCACCTCTCCTCCTCTACAACACAAGCCTTTGTCCGTCTCCCACACAAAGCCACTGGTCACTCTAATTAGGAGTCTGCAGCAGTTTCTGTCTGCTGCTATGGTGTGTGCATGCAGTCATTGTGTGTGTGTGTGTGTGTGTGTGTGTGTGTGTGCCTGTGTGCATGCGTGTTTACACATACGCTGTGTATACTGAGTGCGCATACACATGTGGTGTGTGCATGTGTGTGTGTGTGTGCATACTGTATGTGTGGGTATGTGTAAGAGAGTGTGTCTATGCAGAATACATACTGTATATAGCCTTGTGTGTGTGTGTGTGTGTGTGTGTGTGTGTGTGTGTGTTTGCGCGCACACACAAACACACGTGTATGTACATGTATGCATGTGTATGTGTGTGTGTGTGCATGTGTGTGTGAGTGTGCACATGTTTGTGCATGTGGTGTGCACATGTGTGTGTGTGTGTGTGTGTGTGTGTGTGTGTGTGTGTGTGTGTGTGTGTGTGTATAGCTAGCGGGTGGTAGGTAGCGGCATGGAAGGGGAGGCATGTTCAGCCACCACAAAAGAATAAAGCAAATATATACAAACCAAATAGATAACCAATACTGAATAAAATACAAGAATGAAGGGATACTTTTTATGCAGGAGAGGCAATGGCTGAGGGAAAAAAAGCCATCTTGGCATGAAGCCGGCTGCACCATTAAACAAATGAAATCAATGTGTTTTCCTTTTTTTCCTTCTTTTAATAAAAACACTGATCCAGTAAGAAGACAGACGATAAAGACTGAGAAATGGGTCAGGACAGTTCTAGGGTGTGATCTGTCCTCTGCAGAGGCTCCTCGGGGGTTTGATGCTAGAAACAGCCTATGAGAGCCAATATCAATATTATTCATGTAGTTAGGGCGAGATGAAAATTATGATGATTATGATGAAAAGACTTTACATGTTACAAGCAGATGCTATTTATTATGTTAACCGAACACACTTATAAATCCCTTGGTTGTTTGTCCAGAAACCCTGTTTGTACTGAACTCTAGTGGTGTATATGTGTCATTGCAACCTCTGTTTTCCACATCCAGAAAAATTGCATACAATAAAGTCCAGACCAGACAAGATAAACGGTTGCTGTTGGTGATTTAGTATTTGAAAACAGCACATAGTGTGTCAGATATATATATATATATATAAAATTGGTTACTCCTCTTCTTGTAATGTCTGTGTTTTCAGTGCAACGTTAAAAGCTACAGAGCTCCACATTGTGGGATTGACTTACCAGAGACCCTCCCCAGAAATAGAGACTTGGCCTGGTTCAACTGGGTGTCCGAGGCATCCGGCAGGGTGTAGGCTACTGGGGGGTAGTGGTCCAACTGGGAGACCAGAGACAGAGAAGTAGAGAGAGAGAGAGAGAGAGAGAGAGAGAGAGAGAGAGAGAGAGAGAGAGAGAGAGAGAGAGAGAGAGAGAGAGAGAGAGAGTTAAGGCAAGACAAGGCACACTGAAACTACATGGTGCGATTCAATTGGCATGCCTGTTATCTGGCTCTTTAGATTGTAAAGAAAAAACGGATTCAAAGGCAATGTTTCAAGAGAAGTAGTCACTGAAAGCACTGTGGTCCAATTTGAGTTCAGTGAATAGAGGTCTCTTATTTTGTGTGGTTTTGGAAATAGATTGCTCTTTGGTCTTCATGTAACAACAGGCTCCTGAAATCAATCACACAATGCTACGGGAGCCAGCATAATGTCCAACAACTGGCAGGTTAGATGTTTTCCAGCATCCGTCGACTCTAGCGTGGGCATTGGTCTCATTCCACCAACATGCCACCCTGCTGAAATCATCCAGCCTTTCCTGCTGCTCGATAAGAAACCTATAATGTTTGAAAAAAAACATGACTTGACAATAACATTTAAACCCCAAAAAATAAAAATGCTCAAAAGCAACAACAACACAGACGATTGGTTTATGTTTGTACCCTTGTGGTGCAGAAATGCAATTCACTTCGATTTGTCAGATGGCAGCACCCTGGCGCCCCCAAGTGGTGTCGTCGGGGTAATTACTCTATTGCTTCATTAAAAACAAGTCTGAACCTGGGTGTTGATCAAGGACTGATTAGTCCTCATAAAACATCTAATCTAATGCTGCAGTGAGCTCCAGGTCGCACATTGAATCAAAGTTACTGGTGTATCAACATTTGCATTCACTGTGTAAATGTTTATTTTTGGCTCATCATCCTAAAATAATCCCCGATCCACTGTATAAAAAACAATGGGGTATCATTGAGTTCATCATTGTAATTATTATTAATTTTACCAAGCCGGTAGTGTATGCAGTCAAACCAAAACTTGAAAACAATCTCCCACTGATTAAAACGTCATAACTAATTGCACTCCAATCGCCAGATGCAATTTCCCAGACGCTGCAATGGCTTCAATGGCTTTTCCCAGAAGAAATGAAGGGCAGCAGGTAGAACAACAAAAACAACAAATATGAGAGGAGGATGGGAGAGAGAGAGAGGGATATAGAAAGGGGGGAGAGGAATAGATAAAGAGAGAGAGAGAGGGAGAGAGAGAGAGATGGGAAGTGAGAGAAAGAGGTAAAGAGGGAATGTACAAGTGTAATATCAGTGGAACATAATAAACTTGTTATTGCTGTTTCACCAAAATCCCTAATTATCCTGAAGGCTGCCGCCCTCCCCACGCTGAGAGGTCATCTCTCTCTCTCTCTCTCTCTCTCTCTCTCTCTCTCTCTCTCTCTCTCTCTCTCTCTCTCTCTCTCTCTCTCTCTCTCTCTCTCTCTCTCTCTCTCTCTCTCTCTCTCTCTCTCTCTCTCTCTCTCTCTCTCTCTCTCTCTCTCCATAATAAATGGCATGGAAGCAAAGCAAAAGCACACAAGCACATGGCTAATAGTGGGGATTGTAAGAGATGTACACAGTGTGTGTATTGGTAAAGGGAGTGACCTGTCAGTGACCTCATGTGCTTTTTCTGTCCCGCCGACAAGTGTGCGCTCACCAATTAAAAGGCATTGAGCTTATTTACTATCTGAGAAAACCAGACGGAAAAAGTCTAGACTTTTCTGGGTTTCCTGAAAGGAATCCACACGCCCGGTGGGGGTGGGAACTAATTGAACCAAAGATTGTCGCTCATTCTCGGAGTCTTTTCTCTTAAACCATCCGCCACGTTGTTAATGTGGAATAAATTGCGTCGTCTAAACCGCTACGTTTAGGCGACGCAATTTATTCCACATTAACACTGTTTTGCTCTGCATTATCGGCTACCTTAAGGTTGTATAAACAAGTGTGTGCTGAATGAGGAATGTAATTGTTTTCTCACAACCATGTGCTACTTACACATGATGTACTGCGATATTTATTTGGCCTTTAGAGACATCAGAATATAGTATACAGAATAAGTGCTGCAAATTAGACGTGACGTGTCAATCCCATTCCAAATGAGTCTGTGTTCCTTCCATTGCATTGTATGATCAACCGTCTTACAGTTATTATAGTTGCAGAAGGTCGGCCAATTTTAAATAAATAAATCCAAAGGCTAGCTGCTAGCATACACTACTCCAGAATACAGCTAACAGGCTAAAGCCTTGTTGTGAGCGGGGAGCTGCGGTGCTGTCGCTCTGGGAGCTCTGGGTCCACGCCCCCCCTTCAGGGAGAGAGGATGCCACTCAATGGATGGAAATTTACCTAAAGGCAAAAAAACACTTTACAAGGCAAAGGGAAAGAGAGGGATACAGCGTGAACAGAGGGGACTTGAAAAGGTTGAAGAGGAAGAGGAAGAAAGAGGAAGAGGAAGAAAAAAAAGAGTTGGGGTTTGAAGAAGTAAGGGATGAAGGAAGCAGTGGACAAGTGCAGAGGAGGAGGAGGAGGATGAAGAGTTGAAGGCGCGCACTTTCATCTCCGGCACCCTCGGAGCGGCACAGAAATAACGGAGGAGGCGTTAAAAAAGGAGCAGATATGTTGAAAGTGGGAATTAAAAATGAGAGAAGAAGGAGAAGACACAGGAGGACGTTGCAGGTGCCCATTATCATGTCCATTATTATCATGATTATGTGTTTATCATGCCAAAGTAACTACAAGTACATTTCCTCAAGTACTGTACTCAAGTACACATTTTGGAATGACTTTGGAACCAGAAGGCTCCCACCTGAGGATCTAAGGCTGACTCAACATTTCCTCGATGTAGCTTGCGGCCAGACCAAGAGGTGCTTTAAAAGTGATCAGTAAAATATTAAAATCAATGCTAAAACAAACAGGGAGCCAATGAAGAGAAGCCAGGATTGGAGTGATGTTGTATCCTCTGTTAAAACCAGCAAAAAGCCTCGCTGCTGAGTTCTGAACTAGTTGGAGACGAGAAAGTGAGTTTTGGTTTATGCCAGAAAGGAGGAATTTACAGTAGTCGAGTCGAGATTACTTTTTATTTCTACAGTAAGATCTGAGTACTTCCACTGCGAGCAAGCGTGCGTAATGCTGCACATGTTTGTGTGTGTGTGTGTGTGTGTGTGTGTGTGTGTGTGTGTGTGTGTGTGTGTGTTGTGTGTGTATATAAAAGGACACAACCTTGACATGAACACTGGTGCTCTAGCGCCAGCGTCTGTGCTTCCTCCCCAGAAAGATTAGAAAGATGAGAGGAAAACGCTAATCCGATTTCTTTGGTTTGTGGAAACACCTTCAGGGTCTACGTTACATCGTCTTCTCCGCCTCATCAACCCCCTCCCCTCCCCCCCTCCCGCTCTACAAAATCCCTCTTTTATCTCCTCCCCGTCCGTCCCACAAAATCCCAATCAACACACACACCTCTCCGACCCTGATGACCAATGATTTTTGACAGTTCAATGCTAAACAAACCATCTGAGGAGGAGGAAAAACTAATCTCTGCTTTTTTTTCAGGGAGGGGGAGTAGTTGGGGGTGGGGTTGCCAAGGGCATGCAGATAAATGGCGGCCCTGACTTTAGAAGGCCCTGAGTTACTGGGATGACCCCGATGTTGGGCAGTTCAGTCACAGCCCAAACACTTTTAAACATTTATACCACCGAGGAGACACAGCTGGAGCTGCCATCAACCCCCTGGGAGTCATCCTCGCCAGTCCACTGTGTGTGTATGTGTGTGCATGTGAAATTGTATGTGTGTGCATGTGTTTATGTGTCCGCATGTTTGTGAAAGTGTGTGAGTCTGTGTGTGTATTTGTGTGTGTGTGTGTGTGTGTGTGTGTCTACAAATGTATGTATGTATGTGTGTGTGTGTGTGTTATGGAGAATAAGAAGCACATAATCCTGCTCTGCAATCATTTCCTGTGGCGGCGGCTGTGGACGGCGGGCGGCGGGGAAGAGATGTATTGTGGGGGATTCTCCCCACTGCGGTAATCAGCGGGGGGGGGGGGGGGGGGCAACAAATACACGGGCATTCAGCACACACACACACACAAACACACGCACTCACACACACATCTCATTCTAATTCGACCTCTCCGCCGCGCTTTTACTACCATATCGCGGGTTGTGAATGTTGGGTAAAGTCCCCCCTGCTGCTCCTCCTCCTCCTCATCCTCCTCCTCCTCTTCCTCCCCCAGTATTCATAGGCCTGCCATCGCTTTGCCCGCTATCGGCCCAGCGAGGAACATAAAGGGATTGTTAACGGGGCCCCGCTGGAGACAATAGCGCCATTTTCTCCAGTTTTTTCTCTCTCCGCGAGGCGAGGTGCCAGCGGCCCCCCCACGCGATCTGAAGCGGTCCCAGGACGTCCCCCTTCCACGACCCCCTAATGCAGGAGGGGCCGGGGCCTCCTCTAATGAAACATGTCATGTTGAGAAAAAAAAAGGATTTTTTATGCAAAATCACTCGACTGTTTCCAACTAATGGTTGTTGAGAGAGGGGGGGTGGGGAGAGCAATAGTTCTTTTTCTTCTTCTTCTTCTTCTTCTTTTTGAACAGAATAGAACAGAATGTTGACTACATTATTAAACAGTGTTAACTAATAAACCCCCCCCACACCCCTCTGTCACTGAAAGTTGACAGCACAGTTGCATATTGTTGCATACTCCTAATTAGGACCAAAGTAAAAATAAAGTTTGGTAGTGACAGCGGTTATTAAGAAGAATTGTGATGCAATGTCTGACGTTTATCACAGAAGACGAGTTCACTCTCTGGAACGGCGCTTGTACTTGGCAGCAGAGCGAGCCTTGGTCTTCAGCTCCTCTTCTTAGAAAGAAGCAGCCACCAGAGTGTAGTGGTGCACCGTGACTGCAGACTCACATCTTGACCCGCCCCAAATAAGAAATAAACCGACAACTATTCTGGTTTCATTTGCTGAGCCGGTGGGAGCTGACACTAAACCCAACTCCAAACTGTTTAGTTTTTTCTTTTTAAAAACGTTTTTCTGAACATTTTTCTTTTCTTCGATTTGGTGTTTCACTTTGTGACCACTTAGCTGCTCAGGGGAAGGTCTTACAGGTGCACTGACACAAACCGCCACGACAAGCACCCTTAACCCCGCCACACCCGGTCCATGGATGGATGTCCCAGGTGCAGGAACCCCCTTGTTTCATGAGACATGATCTGTTTTTTGCTGCATCTCAAGTCATAATCGTAGTATTAATGCCACGCAATGGAGTGTAATAGTTTAGCTTGAATACTCAATCCCCTCCCTCGACAGGAGCAGGCTACAGGCTGGGTGTATTGATCCGTACTCCGGTACAGCACTGCACAGCACTGCACAGAAGCACTGCACAGAATGCCCAGATCAGAAACGAGTTAACAAATGCATATGTGTGTACACAAGCGCGCACGCACGCACGCACACGCACACACACACACACACGTACAAGCGCGCACATTTGTGTAAACACACTGCAAAAAGATGGATATCCTCTATGGGTTGCCATACTTAGCTTGTCTACTGGAAGTAGATTAGAAGGTGGAAGGAGACAGGTGGCTTATCGCTAATACAAGGACAAACAAAAAGGTGACATCTCTGTATGGACGTCTGCATGCCTGTCTGCCTGTCTCTCTGTCTGTCTGCCTATCTGTCTGTCTGTCTGTCTGGTATTTTAACCATGAATTAAAAAGCTGAAATGATTTGGTTGTAATGGTATGTATCCCCATAACTCTTTTATCCAAAGCGACTTACAAAGAGTACATTTGTTGAAGGAGACAGCAATATATTTCTGTGGTACATAAAGATAAGAATAGAGCAGGTTTAGAGACAGAGACAGAGACAGAGACAGAGAGAGACAGAGACAGAGACAGAGACAGAGAGAGACACAGACAGAGACAGAGAGAGAGAGAGAGAGAGAGGTTGAGATGATAAGAACAAGGTGAAGGTGTCGTGAGCGGAATTGAGATAAACGGCGGTAATGCGCTCGTGGAATACGCTCCGATGGTTTATCTGGGACACGGAGCGCAACACGGCTTACCTGGAGACGTGTGTGTGTGTGTGTGTGTGTGTGTGTGTGTGTGTGTGTGTGTGTACCTGTATGGTGATGCTCCTGTCGATGCGTGACATGTTGAAGGTGTGTGGCTGTCCGTTGGCCAGGTTCCTCTGGTCCACGTCGATGGAGAAGGGTTCCCTGAGACCCCCCAGGTGGTAGCGCACCTGTAACGAACCTGCAGGCACAAAGGCAGCAGCTGATTGGTTGATTTATCATTTAGACTATGAGATGTAGCCAAAGCAAAGGATAGTAGCATAATGACCGAAAACAGACAAAAGCAAACTGAAATTTGCATTTCAAGTTATCATAAGAAAGGATATGTTTGCTATTAATACTTGATAACAATTATTGGATCAAAAAAGTACACATTTCTCAGTCAAAACATTTTCCTACATGCTGTCACCAAACAAGCAGTCATTGTCACGACTATTTGTTTTATTTTTATTATTTATTTTACTCTGCTAGAACAAATTCTTATTCACAGTGGTGGGCTGGCGAAAGGCAGAGCCCCTTGAGGGAAGGGAGTAGGGGGCTCCCTTCCCTCAAGGGGCTAAAAAAACATAACATCGACAAATGTACTCTTTGTAAGTTGATTTGGACAAAAGTGTCTGCCAAATGCCCTCAATGTTAATGTAATTTTGTAGCCTACTATCCTGCGTTGTGTATCTGAGCGCCCTACCGTTGTGCTGCAGCAACACGGCCAGGTAGTCCTGCGTCTTGGAGCTGACGTACAGGAGGACGGCCGGGGCGCTGGACGTGCTGAAGCTGAACGCCACTTTCTCCTGCTCCAGGGTGACTTCCTGCGGCGACAGAGGATGAGCCATGATCCGGGCGTCCCTATTGGCTGCAGCCACCACCGCTGCCTCGGACGGGAAGTTGTACTTGACCAGGGTTCCCGCCTCAAAGAATCCTCCGACCTCTAGTTGAAGAGACACGCAGACACGCACACACACACACACACACACACACACACACACACACACACACCACACACACACACACCCCTTGTGTTACATAACGGTTTATGCAATTTAAAGCATTCAAACAGGTAATTTGATTGTTTATCATATTGTATGTTCTTAGATGTTGGTAATGCACTCAGAATGACACTGCTCTTATCCCAGCTATTATGCAGGAAACCTAGCAATTATGGAATGCTTGAAAACAGCTCTATTCTTATCTTCAGGTACCACAGTGATATATTGCTGCCTCTCCTTCAACAAATGTACTCTTTGTAAGTCGCTTTGGATGAAAGCGTCTGCCAAATGCCCTAAATGTAAATTAAATGTGAATGTACATTTTGTTTAGTAGCAGACGAGTCAAATGCATTCACATAACACCTATGGTTAATGCAAATGTATTAAATAAATGTCCATACATAATGAACACACACAAACACACACACACACACACACAACACAGAACACAGCGAACACAGTGTGTGTGTGTTGAGGTGGAGTCGGTGTTAAATTAGCCCCCTCTTTAGCATGGCAGCTGAAACAACACATTGTTTAGCAGTGCGTTCACATGGCTAATAGCGTCCTGCAGCTCTTCCAACAAGAGCATTGATTCTCTTGATGGAGAGCGTATTACCCCAACACACCCCTCCTGTCAGCGCGCGCCTGTGTGTTTGTACTGGGGGCTTTGGTGTGTGTGTGTGTGTGTGTGTGTTTAACTGTGTTTGTTATTTATGTGCACACTAACTAAATCAATTACACAGGAGATAACAAGCACATTGTGCATGAAATTAAACGGCATGAAAGTACAGCAATCTGTGTTTGCATGTGTATGTGTGTGTGTGTGTTGTGTGTGTGTGTGCTGTGTCAGCATGTGTGTTTGTGTATATGTGTGTGGTTTTGTATGTGTGTTTGTGCTGTGTTCTGCATGTGTGTTTGTGTCTATGTGTGTGTGTGCGTGTGTGTGTGCCTGTGTATATGCGTGTGTGTGTGCGTGCGTGCGTGCGTGTGTGTGTGCGCGTGTGTGTGTGCCTGTGTGTATTTGTCTGTGAACATAAATGTCTTTGAATCAATCAATAGAAGCGAATGGGCATATTACACATTAAATGTAAGAGAAGGTTGATTAGGGCACACGTGTGTGTCTGTGTACTGTATATATGTGTGAGTCCTTGTGGATCTCTCTCTGTGACTGTGTGCATGTTAATTCCGGCATGTACTGTATGTATGTGTGTGTGTGTGTGTGTGTGTGTGTGTATATTTGCATACACGTGTAACACCTTGTGTGTAGTTCCTCCCGTGCACAAGCAGCACTTTAGTGTGCACACGCGGAGACTTAGCACCATTTTGGGATCATGCACAGCGAAACACAGCGGCTATAAAAGGGTTTTGACTCTCATTCAATACAAGATTCATCGTCCCCAAATATGCCCAGCAGAGGTCTGAGTGTAAGTGATTCAAAGTCCAACAGGCGAGGCGGCATCTCAGCGGCGACTTTCCGCTTCACAAACTGCGGTCGGCCGATTGTTTTTCATTCACGTGTACGCTTCCGAGACCACGGCTGCGGCGGTGAGTTATCAAATATTTAAACAGCCTGCTGACCGCCTTCGTCTGTTATTGAGAGTTCATGCTGTTGGCGATTAGGTGTCCTCCAGATTTGACGTTTTACAGAGTGAATAAAAAACTAATAAACAACAGGGTCGCCTGCCACCGTGACAGATATGCTCATTAGGGATTCACTTCCATCCAGGCGGTGTTGAATTGGCTGCTAGCGAGGCTAATACTTCTTTTCAGGCCGGCTAATCTTTTCTTGTTTTTCTGAGTTACAGAACATTATGTTTTGAAAAGCCCTGCCCCGGTCAAATTGAAGATTGATTATTTGAGTAATCTCAACGCAAAAGTGTAAACACAGACAAAGCAGACGGGTGGATTTAGTGCCATGGTAACCAGCTTCGTTAAATCTGATTCTATCCCATAATATGATTTCACCTAACTGCATTCAATTGACTTCCACTTTTAAATATTATATATAAGCAAACCGGTCTTGAGGTAAGACGAGGTGAGCTGTGAAATATTGTTGATTTAATACATAATCCTGAAATATTTTAATGATACAATTGGTACTATTTATGATTTATATTAGAATGTATTAATTGTTCCACAAAAGGGAAGCTCCCACAATACATATTTGACAAATAATGCAATTAACTTTTATGAACCTATAACCATATTGCGGAGATTATGTGACATTTTTATGCCCACCAACCTAAGTGTGCCTCAGCCCCAAAAAAGTCTGGGAGCTGCTGGTGTAGAAGGGGAATATAACCAGCTCAGAGTCCACCAGAGTCCTCAGAGTCCACCACCAGAGTGGGGCATGTGAATGCTTCCTGTGTGTGTGTGTGTGTGTGTGTGTGTGTGTGTGTGTGTGTTACTGTGTTATTTCTCTTGGGTCTCTAGGCTTTCAAAAGACAGTGTGCATGGGATGTGTGAACAACGAGAGAAGATGTGAAATCGAGTCAGGGAACGGAATAGAAATCTTCGAAATCGTCTAAGTTTATAGCAAGTTTGTGTTCTGATTCGGAAAGCTACACGACGGTTCAGTTGCTGTTTGGGTACAAGCGTCTGCTAAATTACCAAATGTAACAAAATGTAAATGTAGAAGGAAATATATATATATAGAGAGAGGATAGGTCATAAAAATTGATGAAAAAAGAGATCCATAAATTCCACGGAATCCAAACTCCACATCTTGCGTCATCAACAGACGGTCGGTCACCAAGCAACCAGTCTAGTGCTTCTGGGCTGTGGAGAGAGGCAGCGTTGCTAGACAGTGCAAGACAGTGAGCAACACACTCCCGGTCATAACCCAGTGAGTTATGACCACACGCCCTCATGTAACCCAGGACATATAGAGACCCTGTTCACCGCAGGAAGGACATAGATGGAGCTCATAACATTCATTATGGGTCCATTGGATTGAGGTCTGGCCGTGCACCAGTACTGACACTAGTCCAGTAAATATACAACAACCAACCTAACCTTACGTTAAAAAGACAAGAACAGGAAGTTACTTAACCCTGCTACTGCAGGAACAGGAAGTTACTTAACCCTGCTATTGATGATCTGTGAAAAGGGTCTCTGGGTGGACATCACGCTGGGATGCTTCAGGTGGAGCCACGCTGTACAGGTTGAGGGACTGACCCTGTATACATGTGGGTCATTTTGTAGTTGCGTTTCTGACGGTTCTCCCTTAGGTTGCTGCGGCGGCTTTGTTTGGAGGTGAATGTGTACCAGCACGCTACAGGGCCAGGCTGCTGGGCTGAGAGTTGAACTGAATAAACTGTCGGTGAGGAAACAATGGAGACCGAGGAGAGGAGGGCTGGGGTGCGTGGCGGGAATAGGAAGCAAAAATAAGGAGAGGAGGGAAGGAGGAGGGGAAGGAGGAGAAGAAAATGGAGGGGTGCGGGTGGAGGAACAACAAAAGGGAGGAGGAGACAGCATTCGCTCCCGGACATAATTGAGGTCAAGCCGGCGCATACGTCCACGATCACAACACCGGGGTGTGCTGCTGGCTCGCTGCCGGTCGCTTCTGTATACGTAACAGGCTGACACGCACAGACACACCGAGACACACACACACACACACGCGCGCACACACACACGCGCACACACACACACACACACACACACGCGCACACACACACACATTATGAAATGATTTCTCTCGGTCTTGAAGTGTCTGATTGATTGTGGCAGAATTTTGCAGAGGTCCTTTCATGTCTCACAAAAGATTTTCACACCATGTCACCCTCTGGGCGGCACGCACACCCACACATACACAAGCCCTGCACTTTTTCTGTCATCTTGTCTCCCCCCTGCCATTATGCAGTGGGTGGGGTGGGAAAGATAAATTATATCCCACCCATCACAGAAGATCTCTTAACGCTGCTGTAAGAAGACCTGAATGGGCGTGCACACACACACACACACACACACACCACACACCGTGGTCCTCGGACGGCTAAGAGAAGGTCCCTACCTGCGCACACGCCTGCACGACCCCCGCCCCCCGTTAATGAATCGGTCGTTAGCGCTGATTGGCTGGAGCCCTCTGCCACCTGTTTACTGAGCTCCTCAATCAGCCGCTAATTGACCGGACATCGGGAACAAGAAGCAATACTCCCCACCCATATCAACACACACACACACACACACACACACCAATGTCTTTCGTGTATCCCCCAGAGCAAGTTAATAAGGAGCAGAGTGACTCTAACGTGTGCTAGATTTATGGATGCACGACAGGTACAGTGTGTGTGTGTGTGTGTGTGTGTGTGTGTGTGTGTGTGTGTGTGTGTGTGTGTGTGTGTGCCACATCTCTTGTACAGAACGGAATACCATTTCCAGAGCCTCACCTGAGAACATATAATATAATATGTTTATATAATATGCGCAGCTAACGTAAATACAATAATAACGTTGAAGACGATTTTCGACAAGCCTGCTGTCAAAAGCAATGACATTCTCTGTGAGGTAAGGAGAAGGATCTGCACTGTGGGTGCATATATACATACTGTATATATTATATACAATATGTATATAATATATACCACACACAGACACATATACACACACAGACACACACGCACAGACACACACACACACACACACAGTGGTTACATGGGTACAGTTTTCGTCCCCATTCACGTTTTATGTCTCACTACTCTACTGTGATATGGCAGATCACATCCCCCAGAAACACAGCATCCACTGCCAATGGACACACACACACACACACACACACACACACACACACACACACACACACACACACACACACACACTCCCCAGTTCCCCCTGCCAATGGACAGACAGACACACACACTCACACACACACACTCACACAGAGGCTGGTGGCGCAGGTGGCATCCAGGGGCCAGCCAACCCCATTATACTGTAATACTGCGACTAGGCAGGGATTTAGAGGTAATCTCGTGGAGAAGGTCACACGCTCTCTGCTAGCTTGCTCCACGCACCAGCGCCTCCTCCTCCTCCTCCTCCTCCTCTCCTCCTCAGTCATCCAGGGAGGACAGACAGGCAGGACGGAGGGAGGGGGAGGCGGTGCCGGGTTTCTACCCGAGACCAGCGTCTTAATGTGGAGCGGCGGTGGCTTCCCTATATACAGCCCATAATGCGCCAGGAGCTCCACGACTCCGACTCTGTGGTGACAGCGTGAGCGGTGTTTATTCAGATGAGCTTGTGTATCTGCGGGTGAGGGAACGATAGATACCCTCCCCCCCGCTTCCCCGACGCAACGAGTGTGCACGTGCTTAAGTGGTGGCGTGCACGGAACCTTTAATGTAAATAAATACAACCCCTAACGATTATTTATTGCATACTGTGCGCTGTATTTCATGCATAATGTGCACGTGAATGATTACTCTATATTGAATACCATTTTTAATACACAATTGTAAGCCATTATTTAATACCCTTGACTGTGCACTAGTTCATTGCTAAAACACTTTTGTTATCCAAAGTAAACTTTCTTTCTAGATGTGTCTAAAAAAGTGTAAGTCTGGCGGCGACAGTGTCCACTCCCGCTGGCGGTGGTGGTGGTGGTGATCGGGGGGATTAAGGCTTCTGGCGGCGGGACGGGGGTCACGTGACACATTTAAAGCGCTAACTACTGTCTTGGCAGGTGAGTGAGGCTGATTTCCCTGGTGACGCACATGCAGCGAGCAGGAGCCAAGATGGCCGCGCGTGCCGTGGTTGGCGGGGATGGAAGCGAGACAAAAATAACGATGACAAAAAACACCCAGACACACACACAAAAGAGAAAAAAGGAAACACAACCAGACACACGACAAAGCAAAATCTAAACAACAAACAAAACTAGCAGTATTCCAAAATCATGTAAAATAAAAACACAAAACAAAAACCGAAAAGGACAAAACGAACAGTGACAAGCATAAGAATCAGGCAGCAGAATGGGTGTGGCGTGTAAATTGCGAGGCGCGGTGATATGTGTGCACTTGCCGTGAACACTAGCAGCTAACTGAGTGAAATAAAATGACTGCGTGCAGATGGGCCAACAATCCACTTCCATAGCCAATCAAGGCAAATGAGGCATTGTGCGGTGAACACTGAACCAGTCCATGGTTAATGAGAACCATATTGATTTGGAGGGAGAGCGATCGAGAGGCAGGGAGACAGAGAGAGAGAGAGCGAGAGAGAGCCAGAGAAGAGAAGAAAGGGAGACGTGGGAGAAGATGGATAGAGAGCGATGGAGGGAGAAAATACAACAATCATGCTCGTAAACAAAAAAATAATGGCCTGCAATCATGCGTCTCACATCTTAAAACAACATCAATACCAGTCAGACCCAATCTGTGCCGTGGCGGTGAGATTCATGGAAAATTAAAATGGCTGATTAATGACAGACCGCCCTGTCGGCAGCTCCTTGGAGCAACTTGGCCATCATGAGAGATCCGTTGCTCCTCCCCTCCTCCTGGGGGTCAAAGGTCCATCTGTAAACTCTCCTCTCCCCGCGGTCTTGTGACTTTCCTGTCGGGCACCGTGTCACTCACAATTACCCCCCGAACCCCCGACCCATGGATCGAGGCCGGAGTGAATGCGGGAATTAACGCGGTTTTCGGGCTTGAGATATGCGGAGGGATATGATTACTAATTGTGGCCGGCGCCACAAGATAGCAAGCGGCTTTGAGGCGGTCCCCGTGTGTGTAGAGTAGGGCTCTGGTAGCGTTTCTAATGCCGCTCATGTGCGCATGCGGCGAAAACTCTTCTTTTATAGCTTTTTCTCCAGGCCGGTAAAGTGAGCCCCATGACACACATCAGGGGACATCGGGGGCCCGTTTGGCGCTCGCCACGTCGGCACTTCTGCAGTTTGGCTGGCAGAGAGACGAGGCTTCATGGGCGCTCAGCCGCAGCGCTCGTCTGCGCTCCGGTCACCTCTAAACGCACAATGGGAAGAAAGACACACAGACAGCCAGATTGGGATATGGATAAAGACAGCGAATATTCCAGCCTGCAGAAAAGGGCTGGCTGGGAGCGGGCGGTAAGTGGAAGTAAAGGGAGGGGGGCTGATGAGACGATGAAATTATAAAGTTATATTCTGAACGCGGGATCAGAGAGTGGCTATAATGGGACTATCGGCTTGTAACGTCTGGAGGCACTACTTTCTGGAGTGGAATTGAAGGGAGAAATGAAAAAAAAAATGTAGCCAACCTGCCTCAGCAATTTTTCAACTGCCCAGCACCTGCTTTCCCAACCGCAGCACGTGTGCGGCCACACACACACACACACACCACACACACACACACACACACACACACACACACACACACACACACACCACACACACCACAACACACCCTCTCACACAAACTCACATCAATTCACCACTACACCCTCCAAAACCCTCTCTCTAAAAGTGCTCTAACCCTGCAGTTTTTAGATCTTAAGTTATTGACAGCTCAGCACAAAAGGGGCCAGAAACTAGACAGCGATGAAGGGTGAGAATGGGAGTGGGGGGGGGTGGGGGGGCAATAGTAAGGGGACACACACACACACACACACACAGCACACACACAACACACACACACACACACACACACACACACTCCCTTGGTCTCCCCTTCCCACCTCTTTTCCACTCCATAAGGCTCTACTCTAGCGTGGGGTATATAAATCCATATAAATATATACATATACTGTATATATATATTTATATATTATGGAGGGGTGGAGTGTAGGGATAGAGGAAGGGAGGGGGGAGAAGGGAGGGGGGGAGGGGGGAGACCTTGACTGCCCAATGTGTCCAATGAAGGCGTTCACTGGGAGCTAACCAAGGCAAGATCCATAGCCTGCCTTCTCTTATGGAATTGAAATGGTGCTTTGGTTGAGTGGGAAAAGGAGGGGAGAGAGAGAGAGAGAGAGAGAAGAAGAGAGAGAGAGAGAGAGGGGGGGGGAAGAGAGAGATATTGTGTGTGTGTTGTGTGTGTGTTAGCTGAATACATAATAAAGCCAACAGGACACACTGTGACCTTCCAGAGTGTAATTAAGTCGGCCGTAGTCACACAGCCAACCAACTTTTTGGGCTCCTAGCCTCACGCAACACAGCCTTAATGTTGTGGAATGTTTGGACGTGCGTCTGCATGCATTCAATTGGCAAAGGTAGTGCATGTGTGTGTCTGTGGTGTGTGTGTGTGGTGATCCAAGACTCTGTATGTGATTAACATTAACTTAAATTAGCAGCGGTGGCTAAATCTGGACAGAAGCCTCTGAGGAGACAACACACACACACACACAGAATAAACCAATATAGTGGCCGTAACGTATAACCATCAGACGAACGTCCTTGCAGACTTTAAGACGCCCGTATCCCGGGAGACTTATCGGAAAAAAATATGTTTTCTTTTTTAATCAAGAGCTCGTTGC
>PIJE02001252.1:26495-36506 GCA_002895965.2 Coryphaenoides rupestris | reverse complement strand
AAATAATTGAGAGAGATTAACTACAGAAGTCATAGACTGTGTCTGTGCTGACACAATGTTACTGCTGTTGCTGGTAGAGTGTTAGGTGTGGTATCACACACAAACAATAGCACCCTAAGCAATGTGTCGTGATCCGCAGGTGTGTGTTTGTAGTGTATGCATCGTGTGCTGTAGCAAGGTGATGTCATAGCTAATCTGCATGACTTGTAGTCATGAATGTCCATCCCTAAATAAGGTGTGTTGTTTATCGGCAAATGTCACTAATGGCATGCCTCGCCGATAGATGGATAGCAGCTGCCTACACAGACAGTGATTCATGTATGTGCCTAGCAATGGGATAGTCACTGTGTACAGTAGTGGTGTGGTTGGCGTCCGCGTGGATGTGCCCTCGCCGCTGCACGGTAGGGTGGCCCGGCTCACCTCGAAAGTAAGTGATAGAGGTCGCGGCTCGTTGTATATGCGTGTGTGTGGTGTGTGCGTGCGTGGTCGTCCAGTCGCGTCGCACGGCAGTGCGTGTAGGCCGCGTCGTGCCGTGTTAGTAAGAGGTGCCTGTGTGTATTCGCCCGCTGTGTTTGTCTGTGCAAGCAGTAAATGGTAGCTCTTGTCTTGAAGTCAATCGAATTAGAACTGACTATCGGGCACTGGTCCACTTATGAAGCCGCATCGTATGGAAGCTGACTCCACCAATGTAAACAGCAAGGGCTCTTGATTAGCCGGACTCAACGATTAGTGGCTAGTCTGCTTGTACTCGCTCAATAGCTGCTCGCTGAATCTCCTGTGTGTGGCTACTTCTGCTCTCCCTTGTGCCTGTGATTCGGCGACTTGTCTCGAAGTCTCCTCGGCATGTCTACATGCTCTGGATAGTGTGTGTCGGTGTAGTGTGATGTGCTGATGCTATCACACTTATGGCATCACAGCGCTGTACACAGCCCTTCTAGCGTAGTGCTTATGTCCGTCTCCCCATCCCACGCTTGCCCACCAATGCAGTCACCTTGTAAGGTGCTAGTCCTCGAGCAACGCGGAGGAGACATTCCATTCCAGCACCCCATCTTTGGCGAGTCATCGCTCATCTAGCCGACATACCATCCGAGCCCCGAGCCGCGCCCACTATATAAAAGCGGGTCTTTCGCACACTGTCTAACATGTGCAGATAGTCAGATACCTACATACGCTTAACCGCTCCTCACTCCACAAAGTATCGCACTCCAGGTCACAGGACCAGGAGCCTCTAGCTCGTACAGTCCTGATCGTATCAAAGTCCAACAGCTGCGAAGGCGACGCGCCCATCATGCCACGCGGCGATCTCTCCGCTTCAACAAACTGCGGTCGCGCGACGCGCCGATTGTTTTTCATTCAACGTGTACGCTTCCGAAGAACCAACGGCCTGCGGCGGTGAGTTAATTCAAATATTTAGAACAGCCTGCTGACCCGCCTTCGGCCTTGCTGTTATCGAGAGTTCATGGCTGCTTGGGCGATTAGGTGTCCTCCAGAATTTGGAGCGTATTTAACAGAGTGATATAAAAACTAATAAACAACAGGGTCGCCTGGCCACCATGACAGAATATGGCCTCATTCAGGCGATTCACTTCACATCCAGGCCGGTGTTGAAGTTGGTCTGCTAGCCGAGGCTAATACTTCTTTTTCAATGGGCCGGGCTACCATCTTTCTTGTTTTTCTGAGTTGACAAGAAACATTATGTTTTTTGAAAAGCCCTGCCCCGGTCCAAATTGAAAGATTGATTATTTGAGTAATCTCAACGCAAAAAGTGTCAAACACAGGACAAACGCAGAGCGGGTGGATTAGTGCCCCCATGGTAACGGCAGCTTCGTTAAACTCGTGATTCTGAGTCCATAATAGGATTTCACGCTAACTGCGATTCAATTGACTTCCACTTTTAAATATTATATATAAGCAAACGGTTCTTGAGGTAGACAGGTGAGCTGTGAAATTATTGTTTTGATCTTAATAAAGTAATCCCTGAAATAGTTTTTAATGATGGCATTGGTACTATTTATGATTTATATTAGAATGTATTAATTTCTCCACAAAAGGGAAGCTCCCAAATTAACATATTTACAATAATGCAAATTAACTTTTATGAAGCGCTATAACCATATTGTGGAGATTATCGTGACATTTTTATGCCCACCAACCCTAAAGTGTGCCTCAGCCCCAAAAAAGGTCTGGGAGCTGCTGTGTTAGAAGGGGGAATATAACCAGCTCAGAGTCCACCAGGAGTCTCAGAGTCCACCACCAGAGTGGGCGCACTGTGAATGCTTCCTGTGTGTGTGTGTGTGTGTGTGTGTGTGTGTGTGTGTTGTGTGCTGGTGTTTATTACTGTTTAGGTCGTCTGGGCTCAAGAAGTGTTGCATGGGATGTGTGAAACACCACGAGGGAAGATGTGAAATCGAGTCAGGGAATCGGAATAGACAATCTTCGAAATCGTTCTAACAATCATAGCAAAGTTTGTGTTTCTGATCTCGGGGAAAGCTTACACGAACGTTCAGTTTGCTGGGTACAAGCGTCTTGCTAAATTACCAAATGTATACCCAAAAATCGTAAATGTAGAACGGAAATATAATTTATAGACTAGAGAGGGATAGGTCATAAAAATGATGGAAAAAAGAGATCGGCATAAAATTCCACGGAATTCCCAAACTCCCCCACAATCTTGCGTCATCAACAGACGGTCGGTCACGCAAGCAACCAGTCTAGTGCTTCTGGGCTGTCGAGAAAAGAGGCAGGTTGACTAAGACAGTGCAACGAACAGTGAGGCAACACACTCCCGGTCATAACCCAGGGTGAGTTATGACACACGCCTCATCGTAACCCAGGACATACTAGGGACCGCTGTTCAGCGCGCAGGAAGGACCATAGATGGAGCTCATAACATTCATTATGGGTCCATCTGGATTGAGGCTCTGGCGTGCACCAGTAACTTGACACTAACGTCGGCAGTAAATTACAACAACCAACCTAACCTTCACGTTAAGAAGACAAGAACAGGAAGTTACTTAACGCTTACTGCAGAACAGGAGTTATTAACCCTGCTATTGATGATCTGTGAAAAGGTCCTCTGGGTGGACATCCACGCTGGGATGCTTCAGGTGGAGCCACGCTGTACAGCGTTGAGGGACTGACCCTGTAACATGTGGGTCATTTTGTCAGTTTGCGTTTCTGACGTTCTCCCTTAGGTTGCTGCGGCGGCTTTGTTGCGCGCAGGTGAATGATGTACCAGCACGCTACAGGGCCAGGCTGCTGGGCTGAGAGTTGAACTGAATAAACTGTCGGTGAGGAAACAATGGAGACCGAGGAGAGGAGGGCTGGGGTGTGGTGGCGGGAATAGGAAGCAAAAATAAGGAGAGGAGGGAAGGAGGAGGGGAAGGAGGAGAAGAAAATGGAGGGGTGCGGGTGGAGGAACAACAAAAGGGAGGAGGAGACAGCATTCGCTCCCGGACATAATTGAGGTCAAGCCGGCGCATACGTCCACGATCACAACACCGGGGTGTGCTGCTGGCTCGCTGCCGGTCGCTTCTGTATACGTAACAGGCTGACACGCACAGACACACCGAGAGACACACACACACACACACACACGCGCACACACACACACACGCGCACACACACACACACACACACATTATGGAATGATTTCTCTCGGTCTTGAAGTGTCTGATTGATTGTGGCAGAATTTTGCAGAGGTCCTTTCATGTCTCACAAAAGATTTTCACACCATGTCACCCTCTGGGCGGCACGCACACCCACACATACACAAGCCCTGCACTTTTTCTGTCATCTTGTCTCCCCCCTGCCATTATGCAGTGGGTGGGGTGGGTGGGGGGGGGGGGGGAGTTGGGGTGGGTGGGGGAGGTGTAAGTGTGGTGACTCACACACACATCCGGCTTCAAGAAACAAATTAATTCACGTGTCAGAGATCAACTCTGTGACTGGAAGCTAGATCGAGAGAGAGAGAGAGAGAGAGAGAGAGAGGAGAGAGAGAGAGAGAGAGAGAGAGAGAGAGAGAGAGAGAGAGAGAGAACATCTGACAACATGGCCACTGCTGCTTCTCCCCTGAGCCTTTCATATGAGAGTCTGTGAGAAGGCGGGGGAGGAGGAGGAGGGGGAGGAGGAGGAAGGGGAGGACTATGCCAGTGCACCCTAATGACTTCCTATGAAACAAACATGAGGTGCTTGTCAGTCCCCGAGAAGTTTACACCTCGTCGCCGTCTCCCCTGAGTGCGTCAGTCTCACCGCTCGAGTTCCACGAGTCCGACTGGTGATGTTTGAGCCGAATGTCTGTTGTCTGGTTTTTCCTCCGGCGTTTTTTTTTGGTTTACAGAAGTGTCTTCCAACGACCATGGGGGCGATTACAACACAAACACACAACACACACACACACACACACACACACACCACACACACACACACACACACACACACACAACACACACACACACACACACACACACACACACACCACATACATACTGTATATATTATATACACACACAGACACACACGCACAGACACACACACACACACACACAGTGGTTACATGGGTACAGTTTCCGTCCCCATTCACGTTTTATGTCTCACTACTCTACTGTGATATGGCAGATCACATCCCCCAGAAACACAGCATCCACTGCCAATGGACACACACACACACACACACACACACACACACACTCCCCAGTTCCCCCTGCCAATGGACAGACAGACACACACACTCACACACACACACACTCACACAGAGGCTGGTGGCGCAGGTGGCATCCAGGGGCCAGCCAACCCCATTATACTGTAATACTGCGACTAGTGCAGGATTTAGAGGTAATCTCGTGGAGAAGGTCACACGCTCTCTGCTAGCTGCTCCACGCACCAGCGCCTCCTCCTCCTCCTCCTCCTCCTCCTCCTCAGTCATCCAGGGAGGACAGACAGGCAGGACGGAGGGAGGGGGAGGCGGTGCCGGGTTTCTACCCGAGACCAGCGTCTTAATGTGGAGCGGCGGTGGCTCCTATATACAGCCCATAATGCGCCGGAGCTCCACGACTCTCGTCTCCGTGGTGACAGCGTGAGCGGTGTTTATTCAGATGAGCTTGTGTATCTGCGGGGTGAGGAACGATAGATACCCTCCCCCCCGCTTCCCCGACGCAACGAGTGTGCACGTGCTTAAGTGGGTGGCGTGCACGGAACCTTTAATGTAAAATAAATACAACCCCTAACGATTATTTATTGCATACTGTGCGCTGTATTTCATGCATAATGTGCACGTGAATGATTTACTCTATTATTGAATTACCATTTTTAATACACAATTGTAAAGCCATTATTTAATACCCTTGACTGTGCACTAGTCATTTGCTAAAACACTTTTGTTATCCAAAGTAAACTTTCCTTTCTAGATGTGTCTAAAAAGTGTAAGTCTGGCGGCGACAGTGTCCACTCCCGCTGGCGGTGGTGGTGGTGGTGATCGGGGGGATTAAGGCTTCTGGCGGCGGGACGGGGGTCACGTGACACATTTAAACGCTACCTACTGTCTTGGCAGGTGAGCGAGGCTGATTTCCCTGGTGACGCACATGCAGCGAGCAGGAGCCAAGATGGCCGCCGTGCCGTGGTTGGCGGGGATGGAAGCGAGACAAAAAATAACGATGACAAAAACACCCACACACACACACAAAAGAGAAAAAAGGAAAAACAACCAGACACACAACAAAGCAAAACTAAACAACAAACCAAAACTAGCAGTATTCCAAAATCATGTAAAATAAAAACACACAAACAAACAACCGAAAAGGACAAAACGAACAGTGACAAGCATAAGAATCAGGCAGCAGAATGGGTGTGGCGTGTAGATTGCGAGGCGCGGTGATATGTGTGCACTTGCCGTGAAACACTAGCAGCTAACTGAGTGAATAAAATGACTGCGTGCAGATGGGCCAACATCCACTTCCATAGCCAATCAGAGCAAATGAGGCATTGTGCGGTGAACACTGAACCAGTCCAATGGTTAATGAGAACCATATTGATTTGGAGGGAGAGCGATCGAGAGGCAGGGAGACAGAGAGAGAGAGAGCGAGAGAGAGCCAGAGAGAGAGAAAGGGAGACGTGGGAGAGATGGATAGAGAGCGATGGAGGGAGAAAATAACAACAAATCATGCTCGTAAACAAACAAAATAATGGGCCTGCAATCATGCGTCTCACATCTTAAAACAACATCAATACCAGTCAGACCCAATCTGTGCCGTGGCGGTGAGATTCATGGAAAATTAAAATGGCTGATTAATGACAGACCGCCCTGTCGGCAGCTCATTGGAGCACTTGGCCATCATGAAGAGATCCGTTGCTCCTCCCCCTCCTCCTGGGGGTCAAAGGTCCATCTGTAAACTACTTCCTCTCCCCGCGGTCTTGTGACTTCCTGTCGGGCACCGTGTCACTCACAATTACCCCCCGAACCCCCGACCCATGGATCGAGGCCGGAGTGAATGCGGGAATTAACCGGGAGTTCGGGCTGAGATATGCGGAGGGATATGATTACTATTGTGGCCGGCGCCACAAGATAGCAAGCGGCTTTGGGGCGGTCCCCGGTGTGTAAAGTAGGGCTCTGGTAGCGTTTCCTAATGCCGCTCATGTGCGCATGCGGCGAAACTCTTCTTTTATAGCTTTTCTCCAGGCCGGCTAAAGTGAGCCCATGACACACATCAGGGGACATCGGGGGCCCCGTTTGGCGCTCGCCACGTCGGCACTTCTGCAGTTTGGCTGCAGAGAGACGAGGCTTCATGGGCCCTCAGCCGCAGCGCTCGTCTGCGCTCCGGTCACCTCTAAACGCACAATGGGAAGAAGACACACAGACAGCCAGATTGGGGATATGATAAAGACAGCGGAATATTCCAGCCTGCAGAAAAGGGCTGGCTGGGAGCGGGCGGTAAGTGGAAGTAAAGGGAGGGGGGGCTGATGAGACGATGAAATTATAAAGTTATATTCTGAACCGGGATCAGAGAGTGGCTATAATGGGACTATCGGCTTGTAACGTCTGGAGGCACTACTTTCTGGAGTGGAATTGAAGGGAAGAAATGACAAAAAAAATGTAGCCAACCTGCCTCAGCAATTTTTCAACTGCCCAGCACCTGCTTTCCCAACCCGCACACGCGCACACACACACACACACACACACACACACACACACACACACACACACACACACACACACACACACACACACACACACACACACACTCTCACACAAACTCACATCAATTCACCACTACACCCTCCAAAACCCTCTCTCTAAAAGTGCTCTAACCCTGCAGTTTTTAGATCTTAGTTATTGACAGCTCAGCACAAAAGGGGCCAGAAACTAGACAGCGATGAAGGGTGAGAATGGGGAGTGGGGGGGGGGGGGGGGGGCAATAGTAAGGGGACACACACACACACACACACACACACACACACACACACACACACACACACACACACACACACTCCCCTTGGCTCCCCTTCCCACCTCTTTTCCACTCCATAAGGCTCTACTCTAGCGTGGGGTATATAAATCCATATAAATATATACATATACTGTATATATATATTTATATATATATGGAGGGGTGGAGGGGATAGAGGAAGGGAGGGGGGAGGAAGGGAGGGGGGAGGGAGGGGGGAGACCTTGACTGCCCCAATGTTGTCCCAATGAGGCGTTCACTGGGAGCTAACCAAGAGCAAGATCCATAGCCTGCCTTCTCTTATGGAATTGAAATGGTGCTTTGGTTGAGTGGGAAAAGGAGGGGAGAGAGAGAGAGAGAGAGAGAGAGAGAGAGAGAGAGAGAGAGAGAGGGGAAGAGAGAGATATTGTGTGTGTGTGTGTGTGTGTTAGCTGAATACATAATAAAGCCAACAGGAACACACTGTGACCTTCCAGAGTGTAATAAGTCGGCCGTAGTCACACAGCCAACCAACTTTTTGGGCTCCTAGCCTCACGCAACACAGCCTTAATGTTGTGGAATGTTTGGACGTGCGTCTGCATGCATTCAATTGGCAAAGGTAGTGCATGTGTGTGTGTGTGTGTGTGTGTGATTCCAAGCTCTGTATGTGATTAACATTAACTTAATTAGCAGCGGTGGCTAATCTGGACAGAAGCCTCTGAGGAGACAACACACACACACACACAGAATAAAACCAATATAGTCGGCCGTAACGTATAAACCAATCAGACGACGTCCTCGCAGACTTTAAGACGCCCGTATCCCGGGAGACTTATCGGAAAAAAATATGTTTTCTTTTTTAATCAAGAGCTCGTTGCAATTATAATACCGCAGATAACGTGTGAAGATGTGTTGGCTCGGCGCATCATATATCGTTTCATTCTATCGTTGATTAAAGATGAGAGGCGACTGTGTGGTTTATTGCGGATGCGCATTCATTGTCTTTAATGATGTGTACATATGGTTATGCTCCTGGATACGTCTCTCCGTCCCACACACTTCTATCAGGGCTTTGATAAGTATGCTTCTATATATGTATGTGTGTGTGGGTGTGTGTGCCCTCCACTTATGCATATTTACAGTTTATGTACTGCATATGTATGTACAGTATATATATATATATACTGTATATATATATGTATATTTCTTTTTTCCTGTCTTTTTTCCCCTATTGTCTTGTAATGCACTTAATACAATAATACTAAATACACATAAAGTTGTGATTATAATGATGAGGTTATTATTGCCATCTTACCCACGTAGAGCTGACTGAACAGCTCTAGTCGCGTGTGGCCCTGTGGCGGGGCGGGCCGGGCCGCCCGATTGGTCAGGTCCAGCTGGAGGACCGCCTCCTTCACATTGCGCTCGGCCACCACGTGATGCCATTGGTCGTCGTTCAGGGGCGTGGCCGCGTGCACCTGCAGCTCCACGGGGCCGTTGCCCACGTCGAAGGAGAAGGAGACGGCTGTCACACACACACACACACACACACACACACACACACACACACAAACACACACTTGCGTCACAGAGACCAGGAAACTTTGATGTTAATGTCACTTGGACTGAACTGTATATTAAAGGGGAAACAGTGTCCCCTGCTGGCTACATACACCTCTACTGCTGTCTCTCCATATCTCTTGATTGCTTGCTCTTTCTTTCTCTCTCCATCTCTCTCTCTCTCTCTCTCTCTCTCTCTCTCTCTCTCTCCTCTCTCTCTCTCTCTCTCTCTCTCTCTCTCCATCTTCGTCATCCTCAGTTTGAGGAGATCAACAAAGTACAATAGAAGTGACGATGTATTCAGAGGGGAGAATCATCCCCAGAATCAATCAAGCAGGCAGACAGACAGGCAGGCAGACAAGCAGACAGACAGACAGGCAGGCAGACAGACAGACAGGCAGGCAGACAGACAGACAGACAGACAGGCAGGCAGACAGACAGACAGGCAGGCAGACAGACAGACAGGCAGGCAGGTAGACAGGCAGATAGGCTTAGATACCCTAAGACATAAAGTGAGAGTTTGCCTTAAAAGGCGTGTGTGTGTGTGTGTGTGTGTGTGTGTGTGTGTGTGTGTGTGTGTGTGTGTGTGTGTGTGTGTGTGTGTGTGTGTGTGTGTGTGTGTGTGTGTGTGTTTCACACAATTGAAATGTGTGCTTATATGCATTTGTAATGGTTGTGTTTGTTTATATCCACATCAAAGTGTTATAATTTATTTAATATATTTAAGAATAATAATTTCCAATGCATAATATCTAGTCAGCCAATGGCCACTAGGTACGTTTCTAAAGTAATGTTGGAGCTCTCTCTCTCTCTCTCTCTCTCTCTCTCTCTCTCTCTCTCTCTCTCTCTCTCTCTCTCTCTCTCTCTCTCTCTCTCTCTCTCTCTCTCTCTCTCTCTCTCTCTCTCTCTCTCTGTCTCTCTGTCTCTCTCTCTCTCTCTCTCTCTCTCTCTCTCTCTCTCTCTCTCTCTCTCTCTCTCTGTCTCTCCTCGCTCTGTGTCTCTCTCTGTGCTCTGTCTCTCTCTCTCTCTCTGA
>PIJE02001252.1:0-21282 GCA_002895965.2 Coryphaenoides rupestris | reverse complement strand
ATTTAGAAGTCGAGATCGCGACACACACACATGACTAACACGGCACAAGCATCACACAAATGCAGTCTAACACACACACACACACACACACACACACACACACACACACACACACACACACACACACACACACACACACACAGAAACAGAATAATAATAATAATAATCATAACACAAATTATAATAATTATTATTATGATGATTATTATTATTACAATCATAATAATCATAATAATAATAATTCCTTTTAGAGCCATCTATTAATTTTCCAGTGATGATGACCTCACGGCACTGTGAGGTGTGTGTGTGTGCTGTAGGTTGGCTGTAGCGTCATGTATGTGCCATAGCACACCGTGGGCATCGCCGTGGAGACAGACTTCGAGACATCACGATGCTGGAGGCTCTACAGCTGCAGCTAGAGACAGCGCTCGCCCTGCAGCAGACACAGAGCCTCTCCACCGCTTGATAACAACTTTTCTCATGACTTGAGAAGTTTGTGATAGTGTGTGTTTGTGAGCATCCATTTTCTATTTTTCCTCAACTGCAACATCATCGTGAAAACGATTATAATTATTTATGTGATCAGTGGCCCACTCACAGCTTCATGGTAGAAAACCCACATTTGGCTAAATGTATTTGTGGAACTATGCTGAGTACTATGCTGAGTAATGCGATTTCAATCCACTCCAGCGGTTGAACAAATATAGAAAATGGAAATGTACTGGCTTGAGAATCTAATTACATTTACATTTAGAGCATTATCCAAAGCGACTTACAAAGAGTACATTTACATTTACATTGCTTCTAAACACATTAACCTCACAACTCTGCCGTTGCAGCAATGCCCGAGCATAACTATGATTACAATAGCATCTATTGAAATGCCTTTCTATATTAACATTTAATACTTACCTATACCTATTGAGCAACACTTAAAAACATCTCTTATAATGGCCGCGACACAATGAAAAGTAAGTGAACAGAACCAACAGTTTAATGTCCACGCAAAATCAATTTGACGCTAAATGTTAAGGACAAATAAACGGGCATCGCCAAACCAAACACCGGCAAATCAATGGCCTGCTGCCTGAGTCGCAGATGCCTGCAGTTACCCGGGGACTCTGGGGCACATTCATCAGTTGAAATGTTTATCAAACAAACATTTCCAAAAAACTACACAGACACACACACACACACATTCAATATCTCTATGGACGTATGCAAATGATCTTGTCAACATTAGTTGTGTAAGTGATGTAACGTGTGACGTGGGATCATGTATTATTAATGAGGCTTGTGTTATTGGGACTGAATTGTCCTCCTCGTCCACTTTAGTTTTCCTCCTTTTATCTTTGTATCTCTCTTTATTCTAATTCTTTTCACTTCTCTTCTTCTTCGCTTAGACTTGATATCAATTGCCAGCTCACTGTCTTTACCGGATGAAAGTAGAAAAAATATGAAAAGTTTCGGTCAAAAGTTACCAAGGATTCGCCCATAAACTGCTTCTTATAAATTTTAATCTGCAGAAATTCAGCTCGGAAAGATTTTTTATTTCTGTTCGTTATTTTTTTTTAAAGGGTTCCTCTCTTTTATTCGGCCCCATTGATAGAACTGTAAGGTTGTGAACAAATCAGGTTATTTCATTCCCTTTTCCCAGGAAAAGTGGCCATCAAACTGAATAAGATGTGCTTCCCGCCATGGTTCTGCTGCCTCCTCTGCGCTCCCAAGGTAATGTCTAATAGCACAGATCTCCTCCGTCATCACTTCCTCTGCACCAGGACCCGTCTCCGTCTGGTCGCACCGGCCCGGTGCCTAGCCTTGTGGGGCAGAATGATGACGCCTCCATCGCCCGACCAATTCTCACTCTGGGAGAAGCGGCCACACACACACACACACACACACACACACACACACACACACACACACACACTTAAACACACGTAAACATACAAACATGATGCTCACATATACTAACACTAGCCACACAGGCATATACTACCACACACACACACACACGCACACACACACACGCACGCAAGGTGGATTGCAAGAAAAGGTCAAGCTAATTGCTTGTGTTCGAGATGTCGCCGTCTCGGGCGGCTGCCTGCCACTGTTGCTCCTAGCGATCGTGTACTTTTAAACTTTTTTTCTATCTTTATCGACTTGTTTTAGAATTATTGTTATTTAATGAGTAAGATAAGTCGTCATGGGGAACTTACGTATGTACATTTCTGCACAGACTGTGTGATCCCGACTAAGACTGTGCACTGCTTCCCCAACAACAAACCCTGGGTGACTAAAGACATCAAGGCATCACTGAACAGGAAGAAAGCGGCCTTCAGGAGTGGAGACAAGGAGGAGATGAAGAAGGTGCAGAGAGAACTGAGGGAAAAGATCACAGAGGGCAAGGAGAGCTACAGAAGAAAGCTCGAGAGGAAGCTTCAACAGAAGAACCTCAGGGAGGTGTGGAGTGGCATGAGAACCATCACTGGCCATGGAGCAAAGACCATCCAGGGGAGGGAGGGAAACCTGGATGAGGCCAATGAGTTAAACCTGTTCTTCAACAGGTTTGACGATGTGGCTCCTCTCCACCCTCCCCCCAGCTCCTCCTGTGACACTCTCCCCTCTCCCCCCCCCCCATCTCTCCCCCCTCCCGCCCTCCTCCCTCTCCTCCCTTTTCTCTCCCCCCTTGCTCTCCCCCCTCTCCTCTCCTCCCTCTCCTCTCTCCAGGGCCAATCACCATCACGGCGGAGGATGTGAGATGTGAACTCGGCAGACTACGCCCAGGCAAGGCCGCGGGGCCTGACGGCCTCAGCCCCAGAGTGCTCAAGGTGTGTGCGACTCAGCTGTGCGGCGTCTTCCAGCACATCTTCAACCTGAGCCTGAGCACGACGACCGTCCCTGTCCTGTGGAAAACATCATGCCTGGTTCCTGTCCCCAAGAAGAGACACGCAAGCAGCCACAGTGACATAGGTGGCCTTGACCCATGTGATGAAGACGCTGTGGCTGTTCATCCCAATCACTCCCCTCCAGGTTTCTCCATCATTGCCCACGTGTGCGTTGAAGTCCCCCAGTAGAACTATGGAGTCCCCGGCTGGAACCCTTTCCAGGATGCCACCCAAGGACTCCAAGAAGGCCGGATACTCTGAGCTGCTGTTTGGGGCGTAGGCACACACAACAGTCAGAGCCTTCCCCCCAGCGACTTGCTGTCGCATGAAGGCGACACTCTCGTTCACTGGAGAGAACTCCAACACAGCGGCGCTCAGCCGGGGACTTGCGAGTATCCCCACACCGCAACTCCGGAGAAGTAGAGGGTCCAGCCCCTCTCCAGGAGTTTGGTTCCAGACCCGGTGCTGTGCGTGGAGGTGAGCCCAACCATATCTAGTTGGTACCGCTCCACCTCTCGCACCAGCTTAGGCTCCTTCCCTGCCAGTGAGGTGACGTTCCACGTCCCTAGAACCAGTCGGCGATGATGGGGATCCGCACGCCCAGGACCCCGCTTTTGCCTACCGCCCGGTATACAACGCACCCGACCCCAATGACTCTCCCTGCAGGTGGTGAGCCCACAGGGAGGTGACTCCACGTAGTCTTTTCGGGCTTGGCCCGGCTGGGCCCCGTGGATCCAGGCCCGGCCACCAGACGCTCGCCGACGAGCTCCCCTCCCAGGTCTGGCTCCAGAAGGGTGCCCCGGTTTCCCTTGTCCGGTACGTGCCATTCGGTACCTGTACGAACAAAGTGCGAGCTGTGTCCGTATTCACGGCACAGGTGAGGAGAGTGTCCGGTTTGGGGACCTCAGAATTGCATCTCTGCTCTTTGCAGATGATGTGGTTCTGTTGGCTACATCAGACCGTGACCTCCAGCATGCACTGGGGCGGTTTGCAGCCGAGTGTGAAGCGGTCGGGATGAGTCTAAGGCCATGGTTCTCTGCCGGAAAACGGTGGAGTGTTCCCTCCGGGTTGGGAGTGAGTTGCTGCCTCAAGCGAAGGAGTTCAAGTATCTCGGGGTCTTGTTCACGAGTGAGGGCAAATTTTTTTATTATTTTCAGTATTAGTTTTAGTCTTTAACACGGAACGCAACAGACCAAGGGGGGGCCAGTCAGGGAAGCTTCATTTTTTGCTTGCAAAACAACATGCTCAAAATGAATAGTAGATACTGTAGTATATACAGTATGTGTGCATTATGTAGGGGTATGGGGAGACAGGGCTGCTGAGCCTGAAGCTGCATCAGGGGCAGGGACAACTGATTTATTATCAATAGCTTGCTAAAAGTTTGCCTGCATTGATTAAATGTCGACTAAAAGAAGAGCGATATGTAAATACTCAAGCACGCAGCCACACATTTGAGACAAGCGCAGTAACACAAAAAAGTAACCAACACAATAGTCCAGCCATACCATAGAAAATGACTATGACAGTAATATGTAGCCTAGGTTATGTAAAAAAAAACCGACTTACATGCATGCGTGTTAGTTTCGCTAATGGCGCCGTGTACTTGAACCAACTCAACTTTTATTCAAAAGAAATATTATATCAGACTCCAAAAGTTACCTGGGCCCCCCCTGGTTTCCATGGTCCATATTTGTCAGGGCCGAGATTCAAAAAGGTCAAAATAAGTCCCCTTGATAAATGTGACACGTGCTCGCAATTTGGGGATGAAGGGGGAAAGTCATTTTTCTGTTTTTTACAGATTATGAAAGTGCAGATTATAAACGTTCAACTGATGTCATACTTTGAAATCTGAAAATAGTTGAAGATATTTTAATGTTGGTACACCTGGAAAACCCCTTGAAAGATTTTGAAGCTTTTCACACGTTCACCTTCAGAACAATGGGTGGGAACAACTCGTTAACTCCGCCCCCAACCAGCTGCTGGTTCAGCTACATTAGGCTTTTAAGTCTCATGTATTACACCAAAATGTGTATTAAGTTTAAAAAAAAAAAAAAATACCACAATTGTGATGTGTTCATTTCGAGACTTTCAAGATCTCGCAAACGTTCATTATTTATCCTCGAAAAACTGCAGGAAACAGCGATCCCGCCTTTGTAGTCTTTTTGGGGGGGCGAGACCTTTCTACGCGCTGGGAAATGTAGTTCTTGTAGCTGCGGGGAGGCCAGCATTTAACCCATCCTGCTGCCATTGTGTTTCTATGCCAGGATGTGTGATATGGTGGAAATCCTGTATGATAGGAAATACAGGTATTATTATTTGCTGAATATGCAGAATGAATTGATCCTAGCCTGTGTGTGTGTGTGTGTGTGTGTGTGTGTGTGTGTGTGTGTGTGTGTGTGTGTGTGTGTGACTACTGAATCATAAAAATGTTGGTGGAGGTAAAGCACCAGTAGGCTGTATTTGCATATTTGAGTACTGTTGGCTGCAACAGCAAAACCTAGTGACACAGTTGGGCTAATGCCTTGCTAATACCATCATGTGGTGTGAATCCTGTATGAAGCTATCTTCAGGTATATTGTCCTGAAAGTTGTGATTATATGCTGTAGCCTGCCAGTGTAAATCCTGTATGAAGCTATCTACAGGTGTTGATATTGTCCTGAACGTTGTATGCTGTAGCCTGTCAGTGTAAATCATGTACAAGTACAGGAGTTTCCAACAAATAGTATGCTAGTAGTGTATTGCGTACATGCGTGCGTGCGTGCGTGCACGTGTATGTGTGTGGGGGCCTCCACAACCACAAGAGTCTGGCCCAGGGGCCTCTGAATTCTTAATCCGGCCCTGTGTAAACGTCCAGAGCGGTGATAAAACGAGACGCTCATCCTTGTGTAAATAAAGAGTAACACGGTTCCTCCCACCGGAGTGAGGGGGCGGAGCCACGCAGGGAGGGGAGGGGAGGGGATGACGTGTTGTTATGTTCAAGAAACGAAACTTACAGTAACGCGACGTGTCGCTTCTCTTTTTTGGTGGAGACAGAGAACAACACTAAACTCACTAAGACATGACAAGGTGAGTCCAACACGTGTGTATGTTGTGCGCAGTTTCGAGCGGTCATCTACTGTGGCTGGTGTTCAGGTTCAGGTTCTGGATTGACTGTAAGCACAGCAGCGACGCTCGGGAATCAACGCGACACGAGGCAGCGTCACCCGGAACGAGTCCACGTTTATTCCGATCCATAGAACACATGTATACAGTACATGTATGGGATGGGAAGAACAGAGGAGACACAACAACACATCATCTTGGGAAGCAGACGTGGAGACGCTCCCACAGCCCCGCCTCCCAGACGGCCATCCAGGGAGCGGGAACAACAAGGCCTCACATGCCGTGAAATTGGTGTGGCGTTCGATATCCGCATATTCGATTTTGACTTATCCCGTACAATCCGTACGCCAAAGCACTCCAGCTAATTCCACGCTCTAGGTCATGGAAAGTACACTGTTATATGATGTGGCGAAAGAAAACAATATTTATTGTCGCAATCAATATTTATCCGAGAAATTATTCACTGGACTCCCGCCACTTCCTCATCCGGGAAATGCTTCAGTGGCTCCGCTCTGACTAAGGGACCGTCTGCAAATTACACACATCGCCTCAGGTCTGGTTAAGGGAGCGTCTGCAAGTGACACATTTCATGGTTAACATTACTTTTGCTCATTCCATTTACTGTGGTAATACGCAATAACAGGGTCTCACATACTACACCTTACAGTTTTATGAAAAGTCCACAATTGTGGGCGAGGTAGTGAATATATTTATTTAAATAAACACTACAAATCAACAAAATGACTTTTCCCTCTTCCATTTGCTGTGGTAGTTGGCAATATAGAGGTCCCACTTACTACACCTAACCGTTTTATGAAAAGTCCAAAATTGTGGGCGGGGCAGTGAATTTAGATATTTTTTTAATGAAATATTCAGACCCCTATATTGCCAGCTACTACAGCAAACGGAATGAGAAAAAGTACTTTCATTGATTTTGCCCCGCCCACAATTTTGGACTTTTCATAAAACAGTAAGGTGTAGTAAGTGGGACCCTGTGATTGCCGACTACTACAGCAAACAGAATGAACGTCTATAATGGTTTGTGCACTGATGCTTTTCCTGTAAACAGTGAAGGTTCAAGAGGGAAATAAAGAAAAACGTGTGTGATATAGACATAGATAGTGATAGAAGATGTTTATCACACAGGATGAAGATATGAAGTCTTGATTTCACATTCGGTCTTCAGATAGAATCCACAGAAACAACATGTAGTCGTGTGTTTGTGTCCAGGAGTCCGGTCTACTATGAATGAGGAGACAGAGGAGGGGGGTCCTACTTCTAAAACCCCTCTGCCTGGGGAACATGGCCGCCAGAGCAAAGCTGAGAGGTAAGAAGAGGCTCTCTCACTGTTTGTGACTGTTTTCCATCTCAGAGCTCAGCAGTGGGACATCATGACACCTTCATTAGTCTGAGTAAAGGCTCTGTGTGTGTTGTGTTGAAGGCCAGGGCAGCAGGAGAGAGCAGACCCCCCTGGACCCAGCTGGGTCTCCATGAAGAGTGACTGGTCTATGTATCATCCTCCTGAACTTAAAGATGGCCGCCCCTCCAGAGAGGAGAGGTAGGAGTGTCAGACAATGAAAACCGACCAGTAGGTTGTTATCAGATTCTACTGAAACTAACGTTTAGTAGTCAAGAAAAATATTATAGATCCTGTGTGTGTTGTGTTGAAGCCCAGAGCAGCAGGAGAGAGCAGACCCCCCTGGACCCAGCTGGGTCTCCATGAAGAGTGACTGGTCTATGTATCATCCTCCTGAACTTAAAGATGGCCTCCCCTTCAGAGTGGAGAGGTAGGAGTTTCTAACAGATGATGAAAACAGACCAGTAGGTTGTTATCAGACTCTACTGAAACTAACGTTTAGAAGTCAAGAAAAATGTAATAGATTCTGTGTGTGTTGTGTTGTGTTGAAGCCCAGAGCAGCAGGAGAGAGCAGACCCCCCTGGACCCAGCTGTGTCTCCATGAAGAGTGACTGGTCTATGGGTCGTCCTCCTGATCTTAAAGATGACCTCCCCTCCAGAGAGGAGAGGTAGGAGTTTCTAACAGATGATGAAAACAAACCAGTTGGTTGTTATCAGACTCTACTGATACTAATGATTAGTAGTCAGGAGAAATATAAGAGATCCTGTGTGTGTTGTGTTGAAGCCCAGAGCAGCAGGAGAGAGCAGACCCCCCTGGACCCAGCTGGGTCTCCATGAAGAGTGACTGGTCTATGGGTCATCCTCCTGAACTTAAAGATGGCCGCCCCTCCAGAGAGGAGAGGTAGGAGTTTCTAACAGACTTTTGTGGCTCAATCCTAATGAAAATGTCCCATTGTCCCGTTGTATGAATATTGTATTGGTGCAAAACAACTGAGCACCTGTGACAGTGGAATTTGTCGTTGAGGTCACACAATGTGCATCAGTAAAGTAGAGTGGCAAACTTGTAATACAATGTATATGCAATGTATATGTATCATCATTGTGATATGAACATGCACAATAAACACATCGCCATAGCCTGATCTGCGATAAATTATTTATTTACACAGTTTTCTATAAACTACTGATTTTAGAAAAAATATGTTGACACTTCTTAAAGGTATTAAAGGGCTCCAGACTGGGATCCTTTATTATGTGGTTGCCAGGTATTTTCCTGCACCACCGCGTAACAACATGCTGTCACAACGCAGACAACAGTTCACTTCAAGTCCGCTTAACCTGTCCATTGTGAACACAAGTGCTCCGGGTTCACCATTGGATGTACAGTATGTTAGATGAGGGATGTGGGACTACTTGAATGCTAATGATACAATCAGAATATTATTAGTATTAGTGGGTTCGTGAGGAAAGAGACGTTGAGGCACTGGCGGTAAAGAAAAGATCTATGCAAACATTTTATATATATTTATTTGTTTTTTCAAATGAATGTACACAGATATACGTGGCAAAGGGCATGCTATGAAAAATGGCAAAATAAAGGATGCGACCATATTGGTTATGGTGCCACGAAATGAAAAAGTTAGTCCCACCAATGCCACCAAAATGTTAGTCTTGAGCCGTGTATTAAATAGTTTTTATATTTTTTCCGGTTGATTCTAAACTTGGTTACAATGAATACTGTTATCATAACATTATAAATACAGTAGAACTGTGCACACATCGTTTAATTGTCGCAAGTCATATCGTCATCGCAATATTCAATGTTACAGCATATATCATGTTTTCCTCATACCATGCAGCCCTACCACAGACAACACAACAACCTTCAGTTAACCTCTTCAAATCCTCAGTGCAGGTGCAAATGTGTGATATAAATGTGTGACTAGTTTCTACAACGGCAAATTCTACTATCACAGGTGCTCAGTTGTTTGCACCAATAATACCGTCCTTTGTTTTCTATCAACTGTGTGTGTGTGTGTGTGTGTGTGTGTGTGTACGTGTGCGTGTGTGTGTGTGTGTGTTTTCTCTCACCAGACAACACCATCAGAGGTCAATGACTACCAGTGCTCAGTCTGTACAGCATCATCAAGCGAAGCTGTGGAGCGGTAAGAGACTCTTATTTTGGAAACAGAGAAAATACTCTTTTTTTTAAAACAGAGGAGACACTTATTTTAGAAACAGAGAAGAGACTCTACTCTTATTTTGGTGAGCAGTCTCTCTCTCTTCTTGATTCAGACTAAATTAAATCAGACTAAACTAAATTAAGTTTATAACTTTTCCATCTGTAGATATCTTTCTGCTTAAATCGACAATCATATTGCTGTGGAAATATCATGTATAATATGTTATCTCTTCCATTGTTTTCACATTTAGAAAATGTTGCTGTCGAGTGCCAACATAAACTCAAGTCCCATCTGATGGAGAAGATCAGGCGTGTGTTTGAGGGAATCGCTAAAGCAGGACAGGCAACAGATCTGAATGACTTCTACACAGAGCTCCATCACAGAGAGAGGCAGTGGAGATGTCAACAAGGAACATGAGGTCAGACTGATTGAAACAGCTTCCAGGAAACAAGCCAAGGAGGAAACGCCAATCAAATGTGAAGACATCTTTAAACCCTTACCTGGAGAAGATCAACCAATCAGAACAATGATAACAACTGGAGTGGCTGGCATTGGTAAAACCATCTTAACAAAAAAGTTCACTCTGGACTGGGCTGAAGGCAAAACCAACCAGGACATACACTTCACATTTCCCTTCAGTTTCAGAGAGCTGAATTTACTGAAAGGGAGAGAGTTTAGCTTGGTGTGAACTTCTTCATCACTTCTTTATTGAAACCAAAGAAGCAGGATCTGCAGATACGACCGGTTCCAAGTTGTCTTCATCTTGGATGGTCTGGATGAGTGTCGACTTCCTCTGGACTTCCAGAACAACCCGATCTGGACTGATGTCACAGAGTCCACCTCGGTGGACGTGTTGCTGACAAACCTCATCAGGGGCGACCTGCTCCCCTCCGCTCGCATCTGGATAACCACACGCCCTGCGGCAGCCGATCAGATCCCTGCTGAGTGTGTTGGCATGGTGACAGAGGTGAGAGGGTTCACAGACCTGCAGAAGGAGGAGTACTTCAGGAAGAGATTCAGAGAGGAGACGCTGGCCAACAAAGTCATCTTCCCACATCAAGAAATCACGAAGCCTCCACATCATGTGTCACATCCCAGTCTTCTGTTGGATCTGTGCTACAGTTCTGGAGTACTTCTTCAAACTATACCAGAGAAAAGAAGACATGCCCAAGACCGTGACTCAGATGTACATCCACTTCCTGAGAGTTCAGTCCATACAGGGAGACAAGAAGTATCATGGGAGAGCTGCAACAGATCCACACTGGAGCTCAGAGAGCAGGGAGATCATTGTTTCTCTGGGAAAACTGGCTTTTGACCAGCTGGAGAAAGGCAACCTGATCTTTCTATGAGGCAGACCTGGCAGAGTGTGGCATCGATATTCAGAGCAGCCTCAGTGTACTCAGGAGTGTTCACCAGATCTTTAAGAGGAGTGTGGGCTGTACCAGCACAGGTGTTCTGCTTCGTCCATCTGAGCATCCAGGAGTTTCCTGGCTGCCCTATATGTCTTTCAGTTCTTTCATCAAACACTGGGTGACAAACCTGCCTCACAACACACGATCCAATGTGGGTCTGGTCTGGTTAGAAAGAAAGCCCACGGGTCTACCACCTCCACCCAGAGTGCTGTAAGACAAGGCCTTACTAGAGTGAGAACGGACAACCTGGACTTGTTCCTCCGCTTCTCCTGGGCCTCTCTCTGGATGGACCAAATCAGATTCTGCTCGGGGATTGCTTGAGACAGGACAAAGAAGTACCTCACAGACCGATCAGTACCAAACAGTCTGTTTACATCAGAGGAGAAGATAAAGTGGAAGGCTCTCATTCCAGAGGAGAAAGCATCAATCTGTTCCACTGTCTGAATGAACCTGAACCGACCGTCCTCTAGTGGAGGAGATCTAGACAAGTACCTGACATCAAGGAAAGTCTTTCCCGGGGAATCTCTCTCCCCTGCTCATCGGTCAGTTTCTGGACTTCAATTTTTACTGTCATCAGAATGACAGGATCCTGAGTGTGTTTGACCTGAAGTAGGGCTGCACAAATTAATCAGTTTTTAACATCCACGATCACGATTTTGGCTTCCCTTTTTTTTTGCAAAGCCAATCTAGCGCTCCTCAGAGTGATAGAGAAAACACTCTCTCTTTAAGCCTCTGACGCTCCGTAAACCACTGTCTGATCATGTGCCTTCATGAGCCAATCAGAGTTGTTCCCTGCACCACCGCACAGCTTATTTTCTAGTCGACCTGAAGTAGGGCTGCACAATTAATCGGATTTTAATCACGATCACGATTTTGGCTTCCCACGATCAAATTCGTGTGATCGAGCGATATTTAAAATGCATCATTATGTTCATAGAACGCTCCGTATCAAAGGTTTTTTTGGGGTTTTTTTTTGCAAAGCCAATCTAGCGCTCCTCAGAGTGATGGAGAAAACAGTCTCTCTTCAAGCCTCTGACGCTCCGTAAACCACTGTCTGATCACGTGCCTTCATGAGCCAATCAGAGTTGTTCCCTGCACCACCGCGCAGCTTAGTTTCTAGTCGACAATCGACAGCCACTGAGGACAGAGTAGCAGCTAACGTAGGGAAAGCTCCATAACAGATAGCAGTCGCCGGTCAGAAGGCGATAAACTATCTATCTAAATATATTTACACAATGTAAAATGTAAAATAGTGCCCTGTTGATAATTTATTCTTTAAGGAGATGCACTGAATTTTGGTGAATAAGAGGACCTATTTTATTTTGATGCACATAATTGTACATTAGCAGGAATGTAGCACCATATGGATGTGAAAGCAGTTATAACGAGCCTATGTGACAATAAAACTTGTTTTGGTTAAAATCAACAAATAATCGTGATAATTAATCGTGATCTCAATATTGATCAAAATAATCGTGATTATCATTTTGGCCATAATCGTGCAGCCCTACTGAAGACTCTGTAGGTTCACTAATAACATGTATTCCAATACACACAACACAATATACATAATACTAGAATATACAAGTTAAAATAATATACTAAATATATATAACCAATATATTATTGTTGTTATTACTCATGATTGTATATTATTGTTATTATTATTATTATTATTATTATTGATCATATCATTACATTGGACATAATACACAACATAATAATCACGATACCAGGAATCATAATTATATATCGTAATACAGTAGATACAATCTGAACATTATGAGAGAGAGAAATATGAGAAAATATGAAATATTCAATGCAACAAATGTCAGCTAAACTATAAAAGACCAAACATATTTTATTTGTGTAAACACGACATAGTAACAGCCATCACTTGCAGGTTATTTAAATGACTCCTATGTGATGGACTCCCTCATCAGTGTATTTCTGTGTGCTTTAGCAGACTAATCATGTCTTGTTCTCCCATCAGATGGCTGTGAACTCACACTGGACCCAAACACAGCCCAGAGCACACACACACACACACACACACACGCATGCACACATGATGTGTGTGCATGATGAACCAAGAAAGGAAGTGACTTTTAAGATCTTCCATAGCAGATATTTTTTATCAAGATCTAATTTAAAATTTGTTTTTAATACTGATTGATGGTAAATCAGATATACTACAATATTGTCAATATTCTTTTGTACTAAATGACTATCAATTTGTATTTTCCTACCATGGAACTTGATTTAAATCAGAATCATTACCAACATCCATAGTAATGGATGTTGGTATAGCACAGGGGTCGTCAACCTTTACTATCAAAAGAGCCATTTTGGCTCCTCTCCCACAAAATAAAATTCATCTGGAGCCGCAAACTTACCTTAAAATAAAGATAACACGGTGTATAACGTTTATATATAGTAACTACACTGCTCAAAAAAATTGAAGGAACACTTTGAAAACACATCAGATCTCAATGGGAAAAAAAATCATGCTGGATACCTATACTGATATGGGCTGGGTAATGTGTTAGGAACGAAAGGATGCCACATTGTTTGATGGAAATGAAAATTATCAACCTACAGAGGGCTGAATTCAAAGACACCCCGAAAAACAAAGTGAAAAAATGATGCGGCAGATCTGCTGCGCTTTGTTTCTGTGCCTCTGCCATACCCGATCAGAGAAGCTATGCTCTGCATCGGGTAGGTACATTGTACTAAACACTCCCCACTGTATATTAGTCTTCTAATAGGCAAGATGTGTGTTAAGGTTGAAAAACTTCGAACGATTTAAGTGTGTGATATTTATTTCCTATGCATTGGTGACGATTCTGGTTCCGTGGTTAAATGTACGTGACAGTTAATGTTTTCACAGCGAGTCCTGTCAATGCATGTGCTCAGATGCTGCAATGAAGCCTGAGGCTTCATTTTGCTCCAGTGAAAAGCACAGGGCGGTAGGGCCAGATGGTAAGGATTGCCCATATCTGTGTTCTATGCCTAGATCGCAAATGTGCCAATCCTGAGCTCACACTGGGGTGCATGGCAGTATGATGCACAGCAACGTTCTCCACGCTAGACCCTTTAACGTCGGGCCTCACATCTGCCAATTCTGGTGTTCTATGGCAAATGCCAATCGAGCTCCACGGTGCCGGGCAGTGAGCACAGGGCCCACTAGAGGACGTCGGGCCCTCAGGCCACCCTCATGAAGTCTGTTTCTGATTGTTTGGTCAGAGACATTCACACCAGTGGCCTGCTGGAGGTCATTTTGTAGGGCTCTGGCAGTGCTCATCCTGTTCCTCCTTGCACAAAGGAGCAGATACCGGTCCTGCTGATGGGTTAAGGACCTTCTACGGCCCTGTCCAGCTCTCCTAGAGTAACTGCCTGTCTCCTGGAATCTCCTCCATGCTCTTGAGACTGTGCTGGGAGACACAGCAAACCTTCTGGCAATGGCACGTATTGATGTGCCATCCTGGAGGAGTTGGACTGCCTGTGCAACCTCTGTAGGGTCCAGGTATCGCCTCATGCGACCAGTAGTGACACTGACCCTAGCCAAATGTAGTGACACTGACCCTAGCCAAATGTAGTGACACTGACCCTAGCCAAATGTAGTGACACTGACCATAGCCAAATGCAAAACTAGTCAGAAAAGATGAGGAGGGAAAAAATGTCAGTGGCCTCCACCTGGAAAACCATTCCTGTTTTGGGGGTCGTCTCATTGTTGCCCCTCTAGTGCACCTGTTGTTAATTTAATTAACACCAAAGCAGCTGAAACTGATTAACAACCCCCTCTGCTACTTAACTGACCAGATCAATATCCCAGAAGTTTAATTGACTTGATGCAATACTCTGATTAAAAAGTGTTCCTTTAATTTTTTTGAGCAGTGTATATATACAGAGGGATTGGAATTTATTAAAAAGCATATTTCTAGTACGTATCTATTCTAACAATATTTTAATTTAACGTTTTTTTTGTGACCAGTGATGGGAAGTAACGAAGTACAAATACATCGTTACTGTACTTAAGTAGAGTTTTCAGGTATCTGTACCTTACTTGAGTATTTATTTTTTTGACAACTTTTTACTTTTACTCCCTACATTTAAACACGAATAGCTGTACTTTCTACTCCTTACATTTTCAAAAGGGACTCGTTACTTTAGTTTTATTGCATTTGAGGGGAATTGTTGTTGGGTTTTTTTACATCATTGCGTCACGTGTTCCCAACATCAAGACCGATCTCAACCTAAATGGATGGACAACAACACACAGAAGAGACGCTTGGTGCATCCATCCGCATTAGAGGAGCTCTGATGTCACGCATGTGACGTCAGGCGTCCGACTCCGCGTCAGGACAGCAAGACATTCCCCCCCACCCCCACCACACACACACCTAGGTGTCTTGTGTAACATTGTGTGTGTGTGTGTGTGTGTGTGTGTGTGTGTGTGTGTGTGTGTGTGTGTGTGTGTGTGTGTGTGTGTGTGTGTGTGTGTGTGTGTGTGTGTGTGTGTGTGTTACAACTATTATGTATAATGTGTCAGTAAACATCATACTATGACAAAAGACTCTAAATGTTTCAAAAATGTCAAAAGTTTCCAGTTCTGTTGCTGCCATTGAAAGCTGATTTTCTGCATTGGAGTCACGTTAATATTGGTCCACGTTAAGTTTATTACTTTCAATATATTGAGAATTAAAATGGCTACTTTTTACTTTTGTACTTTAAGTACATTTCACAGCCTGTACTTTTCACTTATTACTTGAGTAAAGAAATTGAATCAGTACTTCAACTTTTGTCAGTCGTTTCTTACACAAGTATCTGTACTTGTACTTAAGTAAAGGATGTGTATACTTCTGCCACCTCTGTTTGTGACCCACTGTAAAAGAACTATAGTTCGCATTTATGAAATTATAAAACAACAAAGAGAAAACTGTTGAACATTTTATTGCTGTTCTAACATAGAAAAACCTGAAACTCTTATGAAGAGGAGAAAAAACACTGGCATGTGTAGACCTACTTTTAAATCAAACACAGAACCATGCAGGTCTATTTTAGTCCTTCCCTTATTTGTGGGAAATTAATAAAATAAAAAGTAGCCCACTTTGAAATAAATAAAACGTATAGAAGGAGTATAATAAGTATAAACATATAGAACATATAAAATGAGTAAACATAGGCCAGTTTGTTGTCATCCTCTTCTATTTTTTCCTCAGCCACGTACAGCAATCAACCATCGAGCCTGAACATAAAAAAAACAACACAACAGCTCAGGTTCTAAAATATATATTTTTTGTGCAAAATAATCTGACGGGCGACGTCTTCGAGATCAGCTGTCAGGCTTTTGAACTTGGACACCCATAACTCTATCAGCTATGTCGGCCAGTTCAATTTCAAGATTGGGTTGACTTACGAAAGTGAATGCTGACATGTTCAGCATGGATGGGTCGATGTCCAGGGGTGTGACGGGGAAGGATAATGTGTTTTTTTCCTTTCTGAACTCACTGAATCTTTGTCCAAATGCAGTTTGCATTGCGATGGTCGCACGCTGTAAGTACTCACAATTTATGTTGTTGTGTGCTTCTTTGAACTCTCAGGGAGGGGAAGTGAGAGAACGTACCTTTCTGTACATCTCTGGCAAACACTCATCTTGCGCTCAAACGCCAAAACATACTCCAGCATCTGAAGGGCCGTGCTTCCTTTTCCCTGGAGACTTTTTTTCAGCATGTTAAGGTGACCTGTCATATCCACCATGAAGTGCAGCTTTTCCGGGCAATCTGGATGTTCCAGTTCTGGATAGGTGAGGCCCTTGCTTTCCAGGAAAGTTTTCACTTGTTCCAGACAAACCGTTCCAGCACTTCTCCCCTGGACAGCCACCGGACTTTGTTATGCAGCAGGAGATCCGAATACGCGCTGTCGACTTCATCTAACAATGGACAGAACTGTCGGTGGTGTAACGTGAGACGTCAGCAGCTCTCAATGTGGGTGGTGTTTATTTCTTTGGCTTTTTAACAATTCACCACAGCCTCACAAATGTCCTCCCCCCGTGTCTTTTAGCAGTATCAACTCAATGATCTCTTCCTGCGGCCCATCAGAGTTCACATACCTGCAGAACAGCGCTGTCTGTTCAATATCGTTAACATCACTTGACTCATCACAGGCGATGAAGAATGCTGGAGCTGAATTAATGTCTGCAATTTGTTGGCTGGTGATGTTTTCTGCCATCTTAATGGTCCTGTCCTTGACGGTCTTTGCAGAGAGAGGCATATCTCGAATTTTCTGAACAATTTCACTTTTGTTTTTGAAGTCTGAGAATAGATGTTCAAATGATGGAGAAACCTGGAGGGAGTGATTGGGATGAACGGCCTGCCCGATCTGAACCAGAGTGGTGTTTTGTTATTGGACTTCTGTGCTCGTCATGGACTGGCCATAACAAACACCATGTTCGAACATAGGGTGGTCTACAAGTGTACCTGGTACCGGACCACCTTAGGCCAAAGGTCGCTGATCGGCTTTGTAATCGTATCAGCAGATCTGCGGCCTCATGTTTTGGACACTCGGGTGAAGAGAGGAGCAGAGCTGTCAACTGATCACCACCTGGTGGTGAGTTGGATCAGATGGCGCGGGAGGCTGCCAGACAGACCTGGTAAACCCAAACGTGTAGTGAGGGTGAACTGGGAACATCTGGTGGAAGCCCCTGTCCGTAAGGTCTTTAACTCCCACCTCTGGAAGAACTTCTCGTGCATCCCGGGGGAGGTTGGGGACATGGAACCTGAGTGGGCCATGTTCAGAGCCTCCATTGTGGAGGCTCGGGACATGGAACCTGAGTGGGCCATGTTCAGAGCCTCCATTGTGGAGGCTGTAGCTCAGAGCTGTGGTCAAAAGGCTGTTGGTGCCTCTTGTGGCGGCAACCGAAGAACCCGTTGGTGGACACCAGCGGTGAAGGAAGCCGTCAGGCTGAAGAAGGAGGCCTTTCGGGCCTGGTTGGCCCAGGGGTCTCCTGAAACAGCAGACGGGTACCGGGAGGCCAAAAGGACCGCGGCTTCAGCGGTCGCTAAAGAAAAATCCTGGGTGTGGGAGGAGTTCGGGGAGACCATGGAGAAGGACTTTCGGTTGGTCTCAAGGAAGTTCTGGCAAACTGTCCGGCGACTCAGGAAGGAAGGCAGGGCTTGGCTCAGGCTGTGCTCAACTGCTGACCCAGACTGAGGATATTGTCGGGCGGTGGAAAGAACACTCTGAGAAACTCCTGAACCCGACCAGTACGTCCTCTGTGGAAGAGGCAGAGTCTGAAGACTCGCGGGAAGCCTCACCCATATCCTTGTTAGAGGTCACTGAAGTAGTCAAAAAGTTCTTCAGTGGCAAGGTGCCAGGTGTGGATGAGATTCGCCCTGAGATGCTGAAGGCTCTGGACATTGTCGGGCTGTCGTGTCTGACACGCCTAGTCAATGTCGTATGGAGGTTGGGGACAGTACCTGTGGAATGGCAGACCGGGGTGGTGGTCCCCATTTTCAAAAAAGGGGACCGGAGGATGTGCTCCAACTATCGGGTTATCACACTGCTCAGCCTCCCCGGGAAAGTTTATTCCAGGGTGCTGGAAAGGAGGCTCTGGCCGATTGTTGAACCTCAGCTTCAGGAGGAACTTTCCCCCACCTCTCCATCCCCCCCCCCCTTGACCTCACATGTGATGAAATCGCTGGAGAGACTAGTCCTGAAGCATATCCGTGCACTCGTCGAACCATCACTGGACCCTCTGCAGTTCACCTACCAGCCCCGTATTGGAGTGGAAGATGCCATCATCTACCTGCTGCACAGGGCTTATTCTCAACTGGAGGAGGCAGGCAGCGTTATGAGAGTCACATTCTTCGACTTCTCGAGCGCTTTCAACACCATTAAGCCAGCCCTGCTTGGGACTAAGCTACTGGACATGCAGGTGGACATCCACTAGTGGCCTGGATTACTAACTACCTCACAGGTCGGCCACAGTATGTGAGGCTGCAGAGCAACACATCGGACACTATTGTGAGCAACATGGGAACACCTCAGGGGACAGTCCTGTCTCCCTTCCTGCTCACACCTCAGACTTCAGATACAGCTCACAGTCTTGCCACCTGCAGAAGTTTTCAGACGCCATTGTGGGCTCAGGAGTCCAGGTACAGGAGTGTGGTGGACGGTTTCGTGGAATGGTGTGGACTGAATTACCTGCAACACAACATCTCTAAGATGAAGGAGTTGGTGGTGGATTTCCGGAAGCAACCGACTCACCCTAAACCGGTCAGCATCAGGGGGACTGTCGAGGAATATAAGTACCTGGGGGTTCACATTGACAATAAAATGGACTGGACTAAAAACACAGAGGCCCTGTACAATAAAGGTCAGAGTCTCCTGTATTTCCTACGGAGTCTCAGATCTTTCAACGTCTGCAGGACCATGCTGCAGATGTTCTATCACTGTGGTGGCCAGCGTCATCTTCTACGCTGTTGTGTGCTGGGGCAGCAGGGTGAAGGCAGCCGACGCCAACAGACTCAACAAGCTCATCAGGAAAGCGGGTTCTGTCCTGGGAGTGGAATTGGAGTCTTTGGTGGAGGTCTCGGAGAGGAGGATGCTGGGTAAACTACTCAGTATTATGGACAACGCCTCCCATCCCCTGCACGCCACACTGCTGGCACACCAGAGCACCTTCAGCCGTAGACTGAGATTACCGAGGTGCACCACAGAACGCCACAGGAGGTCCTTTCTGCCTGTGGCCATCAAACTCTATAACTCCTCCCTATAACTCCCCCCTACAAGACAATGAACACAGCAATATAATGTGCAATATTATCTCTCTACATCATGTGCAATTTCCACAGTTTTACGTGCAATATAACGTGCAATGTAACGTCATGTGCAAAAAACTTTGTATCATGTGCTATATTAATATTATTATCATTCTGTCTAAATACTATCTATAACACTATAACACTACCTCTCATCATCATGTGCAATATTCTTAATTCTTAATGTCATGTCCAACAATATTTCACTTCAATTATGCCAAATTGTTTTTGCCGTCGAATATCTTATCATGCCTTCATACTTGTATATTTTAACTGTAAATTTGTAAATCCTTTAGTTTATTTTTTATCATTCTGTTTTATACTGTATCGCTCTGTAACCTGGCACAAGAATTTCCTTCGGGATAAATAAAGTTCTATTCTATTCTATTCTAACTATGCGGATTCCATCCTGGCCGTGGAACAGTGGACCAGTTCTTTACCCTCGAAGGGTTGTTGGGGGGCATGGGAGTTTGCCCATCCAGTCTACATGTGCTTTGTGGACTTGGAGAAGGCTTATGACCGTGTCCCCCGGGGAATCCTGTGGGTGGTACTACTACGGAGTTGCGGGTACATAAAGCAACCAAAAAGGGCCAAAAAAAAAAAAAAAAAAAAAAAAAAAAAAAAAAAAAAAAAAAAAAAAAAAAAAAAAAAAAAAAAAAAAAAAAAAAAAAAAAAAAAAACAAAAAAAAAAAAAAAAAAAAAAAAAAAACTGTTGGAATAAACAAAAACCGTGCCATTAATATGGTCCGGTCCCACCCTGCCGCGCTGCGTCCGTCTTCCTCAGGCCCCCGTCCCGCCCGTTTCTCCTGGTGTTGACTCCCGCCCCGGTTGCCCGTCACCCCTGCTCTGTTCGACTGCTCTTCCTATGGCCCGCCTCTCCCGGCGCGCCGAGGTCTGGCGCGTGTCCGCTTTGGGCCTCCGCCTGCCCTATCTGCTCTTTGCCGCTGCCAGTGGTCTGTTGCTGCCTCCGCAGCCGTGCCCTCCCGCCCGCCCGGGGCGGTTGAACGCCGCGTGTGGCAGCGGGTGGACTTGCGCGTCCACCTCCCCGTCTGCGGCCCTGGTTCCCTGCTGTCACACCGGATGCCTTATTCCTCGGTTGGCTGACTTCCGCCTCCCGCTCCGGCGTTCCCGTCCTCGGTCTTGTTCAATCCGCGTGCGGTCCTGGCGCGGGCGCCGGACCGCCGCTGTCCGCCTCTGCCGTACGCGGCGCTGTCCCCTCCGTTGGTGCCCGCAGCTGCGCCGGCCCAGCCCAGCTCTCGCTCTCCCGGTCCCCTCATGTTCCCCCTCCTCTGGTCCGCCCTTGGCTCGCTGGCCCGCCCGCCTGACGCTCGTGGCTCGTGGCCCGACCTTCGTTTTCCCCGCCGGGTGGCTGGGCCCGCCTTCCGCTCGGGTGCGGCGCTCCGCCCTCTCGGAGGGCGCTCGGCTCGCGCGCTCTCCTCGCCTCCCCCGCGTTCCGCTTTTTCGGTGGTTCGCCTCTGATTCGGCTGCCCTGGGCCCCTCCCTGGCGGTTGTACCCGC
>PIJE02001251.1:148631-153643 GCA_002895965.2 Coryphaenoides rupestris | reverse complement strand
GTACCACTCCTGCCACTCCTCGGTCAGCTACGGCAAGGGGGGGGAGGAGTCGCCGCCGGGCGTCTACAGCGACGAGGGCGGCTACTTCAAAGACGGCGGCGAGGAGGGGGCGCTGTACCGCGAGGAGGAGGAGGATGAGGAGGGCGAGGAGGAGGGAGGAGAAGGAGGAGGAGGAGGCGGGAGGAGGTACAGCTACGACAACGAGGACGGGGAGATGGCGTATGAGGAGGAGGAGGATGAGGAGATGTACCAGCTGGACCAGGACCAGGAGCCGCCCTACACCCCCACGCCCACCGGCGGCAGTGCCACCACCCTGTTCCCCCCCACCTCTGACGGGGTGTCCTCCACCTCCGGCAGGCCCCCTCTGGAGAAGCAGGCCTCCCTCCATCACCACCCGCCCGCGGGCCAGCCCCAGCCGCCCGGCCCCGCCGAGCCCGGCTTGGGCCTCCTCGGCTCCGTGGCCGCGGTCGGCCAGGCCGGCTCACCGTCGGCCTTCAGCTCCACCGCAGGCTCCGCGTCCAGGCTCCCCTTCGCACCGAGCAAGCCAGACCTCACCGCCATCTCCACCACCACCGCCGCTGCCACTGGCACCACCATCAGCACCACCACCGCCACCTCTTCCTCGTCCTCCTCCACCTTCCCCACATTCTCCACCACCACTGCTGCTGGCGCTGGGTCCCCGCAGGTCCCCACAACACAACCACCGGCCCCGGAGGCTGACCTCAGGTTGGAAGTGCCGTACGAGGGGCCCAAGCCCTCGGATGTGGAGAGCCCCCCCTGTGGCGCCGAGGAGAAACCAGTGACGCCTCCTCTTCTAAGGTGAGACACGGCATGACATGACCCGATTGGTTGATTGGTTGATTGGTTTGATTAGTTGATTAGTTGATTAGTTGATTAGTTGATTCGTTGATTCGTTGATTCGTTGATTGGTCCAATTGGTTGATTGGTTGATTGTTTCAATTGGTTGATTGTTTCGATTGGTTGATTGGTTGATTGGTTGATTGGTTCGATTGGTTGATTGATTGATTTGTTGATTGGTCAGATCACGGTGTGCAAATATCAGCACACATTCTACACACTTCAGAATTCAGATTCCGCACATCCAACTCCAAAAAACGACATAATGACGTCCAGAGGAACTGTCTGTCTGTACTTCCCAACAGCTTCCCCAGGAGAGAGAAGATGGAACCGGGTCCAGCCAGGGCCAGGGCCAACTGGCTCCGCCTCTTCAGTAGGGTACGGCTGCAGCTACAAGAGGTAATGTGTGTGTGTGTGTGTGTGTGTGTGTCTGTGTGTGTGTATAGTAGCATGCATGACCTCCAGTATATCTTTTCTCCGGTCACTAGCGGGGGTCTCTCTCTCTCCAGTCGGCGGTCTTCTCTCTGTGTGGCGTTTCGGAGCCCAGGCCTGCATGCTCCTCACTGTTCTCCGGTGTTCACCTGTGATGATGCCGTCCTTGTAGTTCTTTTATAACTCTGGGTCGTGACAGTACAGTACCGTGGGTTCTTGATGTTGTTGATGTTGTTGTTGTTGTTGTTGTTGTTGTTGTTGTTGTTGTTGTTGCTTGTTGTCTTAATTTGGTCATGATCAGTTGTGTTGATCCCCTGTGTTGTCTGTGCCATTATATTTACTTTTTCAGTCGTTTGCCATCCCTGTTGCGATTTGCATGTTGTCCGTTCTGATTGGCAAAGGGCGGGAGCAGGACTTCAGGTGGGTGTGGCTTAGTGATTTTGTAGTTCGTAAGGTTTATTTGTATGTATGTGTGTGTGTGTGTGTGTGTGTGTGTGGTTGCTAAGCAACGGTGAGACAGTGTCTGATTCTGCTCACGGTATTTTTACACGCAGGTCTGCAATGGCATCTCTCTATAGGACTATAGGATTTTTTTTCTCTTCAAATTGTATTCAGGATTCTGTGCTTCATGTGAAGTGTTGTAAGTAACACTTCACCCGAAACACAGAGCTACTGTATATGTAAGACATTTATTCAAGTATATCTACTCTCCATTTAATGTCAATGCACAAAAGCTCATTCCTTGTTTGCAAAAACTAAGGCAATAAAGCTAAATCTTAATAAAAAAACAAATCTAGGGTCGTCCATGAACAGACCAAAAAAACGACGAATCAAACATGACAACGTGACAGACGTATTCCTCCTCCGCCTGAGGAGCGAGGGATGAGGATGGAGAGGAGAGAGGAGAGAGAGGAGAGAGGAGAGAGGAGAGAGGAGAGGAGAGAGAGGAGAGAGGAGAGAGGAGAGAGAGGAGAGAGGAGAGAGAAGAGAGGAGAGAGAGGAGAGAGGAGAGAGGAGATGATAACAGAGGGGCTGACGGCACGAAATGAAAGCTTGCCGCCATCTGACAGCAATACCGTTTATCCACCGCCGCCGTGACGACACGACACACACACACACACACACACACACTCACGCTCTCTCACACACACACACACACACACACACACACACACACACACACACACACACACACACACACACACACAGAGCTCCTCTGCCCTCTGCTCGCGCGTGTGTCCTCCGTTGCCATGGCAGCGGGTTTTATAGCAGCAAAAAAACGGAAGGAAAGACAGAAAATACTCAGCATAATATGACTTATGACTCGCAGTATGATGACGAGCTGGACTTACTGTATGTATGACTATAATGATTCTATACTGAGGTGGTGGGGGGGTGGGGCGGGGTTACACTAGTGTGTGTGTGTGTGTGTCAATGCAGAGTCCTGCGCTGTTCATATTATGATGGTCGCCATAATTGTCACAGATTGTCACTCATACCCCTCCTCCTTGTGTGGACGTCCACAGGCCCGAGGGGAGAGCGTTGGGATTGCATCTCTGCTCCTGTCGGCAGGGTATGGAACTTGTTGTTTGGTTGTTGTTGTTGTTGTGATGATGATGATGGTGACTGTGGTTCTTACAATCTTCACCGGTTATAATGCTTCCAGCCACAGATTAAAATGTGTGACTTGACAGTGAGTACATTTATCCAAGCGCTACGTAATTGCTAGATTAAGCCCTTGCTGGTAGCGAGCTAGGATGAGATAGACCCAGACACATGAGGACGGGTGCTGAATCGGTTGTTTGTTTGTTTGTTTGTTTGTTTGTTTGTTTTCAGCGTGGGCGGAGCCTTGTACAGCATAGACAGCATGCCAGACCTCAGGAAGAGGAAAGCCATGCCTCTGGTCCGGGATCTGGTGAGTTCCATTAACATTCGTCCAGACCTGGCCTGGCCTGGCTGCTGCATCTCCTCTTCCTCTTCCTCCTCCTCCACCCTTCCTCTGTCAAGAATCAAACTTCTCTCTGTCTCTGTCTCTCTCTCTCTCTCTCTCTCTCTCTCTCTCTCTCTCATCCTCTTCCGTCCATCCTCCCCTTAATGGTCCCACCACCTCTCACTACTCTCTACACCCTCGTCTATGACCTGCTTCTACTTGCTGTTGTTGTTGTTGTTGTTGTTGTTGTTGTTGTTGTTGCGTGTTGAGTCCTGAAGCCACGACATATACACGCACACACACACACACACACACACACACACACACACACACACACACACACACACACACACACACGCACACACACACACACACACTGTCATACCCGACGAGAAAAGAGAGAGAGAGAGAGAGAGAGAGAGAGAGAGAGAGAGACCGTCCTTATATTCATGTAAAACTCCGCCTACCACACACCTGAGGGAAGACAGATAGGCAGACAGACAGACAGACAGGCAGGGGAATACACACACATGCATGCAGGCCCTGATAGACAGGAGGGCGGTCACACACACGCACACACACACACACACACACACACACACACACACACACACACACACACACACACACACAGACAGGTGTATCGACAGCGGAGAGATCCACAGGTGGGAGACAGCTAACAGCTAATGATCCACATCCGCTGGGCGGTTGTGGTGAAGCCTCCCTCCTCCTCCCTCTGTAGGTAGGAGGAGGGAGGAGTACTTAATTCATAAAGTGTGAGTTCTACATTTTTCCCTCATCAAAAAATGGTGTCTCCTGCGACTCGGACGGTTGTTTGGATCATATTTGTCTGTGTGGTGACGGTGCGCCTCTGCGGTGTCTCCGCCTGTCAGCCTGTCGGTGATTAAGCACACGGCGAGCGACGCGACGCATCCCTCAGGTGCACTTTCCTGAATGACCTCATTGATTTGTTTCGCAAGACGGAGACCAGAGACAAACCAGCTGTCACCGAGCAGCCATTCATACGCACACGGCCCAGACCCTCCTGTCAGGGGCCCATCCATCCTACTGTCACACGCACACACACACACGGACACACACACACACACGGACACACACACACACACACACTGAGGCCAGGTGCACACACTGACCACAGCCCCCCCTTCAGACAGACAGACAGACACACACACACAGCACACAGGAGTCGTTCTCGTCGTAGAACTCCCCGGAGCCCCGCATGCTCTCGCCGTCCTCCTCCTCCTCTTCCTCCGGCCCGAACTCCTCCTCGCTGAGCTGGGAGCTTCCGCGGCTCAGGTCCCCCGACGAGGCGTAGCGGCTGTCCGACGGGCTGTCATGGTGACCGGGGGGGGAGGGAGGAAGTGGAGGGGGGAGGAGGAAGTGGGGGGAGGAAGATGTGGGGGTAGAAGATAGTGAGAGTGAGAGCAGGTGAGGCACACAGGAAACCACAGCAACCTAGCGACCTGCGCCAGTTTGAAAGCATGTTGGAAGTTGTTGGACACCATCAAGGCAAAGGGGGGGAGGAGAAAGGAAAGCGGTGGGGGGGAGGAGTCCGGATTAGACATCATGTGACAGGGTTTGTCCAATAAGGGGTTGGGAAGAGGTTTGGGTCGAGTCTGGATCAGTGTAAGGGGCCAGGGAGAGAGAGGAGAGACAGCTTATCTTACCTACTGTACAGTACATGGGGGAAACGGGGGGGGTGTTGTACTCGTGCAGGTGTGTTTCTGTGTCTTTTTAAGGAGGAAAAGGAACAGAAAGCGGTCACGTCGAT
>PIJE02001251.1:138631-146131 GCA_002895965.2 Coryphaenoides rupestris | reverse complement strand
GTTACCTTGTATGGTTGGCACCGCCGTCGGTGTATGAATGGGTGAATGTGAGGCAATACTGTGAAGTGCTTTGGATAAAAGCGATATATGAATGCAATCCATTTACATATTTTAGTCTTGAGTCTAGGTTTCCAATGCTCAAGCTCGATGCACGGTGCACACAAATGTAATACACGACACAGAATGAGCCCATGTCTGCTCACGTGACCTGAGAAACCTATGGCCAAGAAGGCTTCTTGTATATACGTTGGTGGGGTCTGAGGCTCTGGACTGACTCTCTGGAGGGGCGGAGAGAGAGACACACACACACACACACAGCGCATCGAGTTTTGGAGACGGACCGCATCCGCGAAACTAAAACGACGACAACAACAACGACGAAATCTACCAGCGAGATCGGCGAGGATCGGCGAGGCTGCGGCCGTGTCGACCGTGTCTGGACAGCCATGGACAGGGACTGTCCACCGACCACCACCACCGCCGCTGTGTGTGTGAGTGTGTGTGTGTGTGTGTGTGTGTGTGATGTGTTGTGTGTTGTGTGTGTGTGTGTGTGTGTGTGTGTGTGTGTGTGTGTGTGTGTGTGTGTGTGTGTGTGTGTGTGTGGTGTGTGTGTGTGTTGTGTGTGTGTGTCAGTAGCGGGTGTTTGTTGGTAGAGCAGAGCAGTACACCGCGAAAGGGGGAGTCCATCGGTTCATTGAGGTGGTCTTACAGTCAGAAGGGACTCTCTCTCAATCAAGGCCAAGCATACTGCTCTGTATCTTAAGAACAAGCATTAATGAGGCAATCATGTCATCATTATGGGAATTCAAAGGGAACTCAAGCAGACATTTAATGAAAAGACTCCCATTACAACACCAGGTGTGAGCGTGATTAGCCAAGTGGGAGTGTCCACCCACCCGGATGTATGGTGGATAGATCAGCCTACCACTTGCTGCAGTCCACTGGGCAGGCTGGTAGTGCTGATCTATCCAGCATATACTGTATTTCTAGGCGGACACACTGTGGAAACCACTCGGAAGGGCTAATCCCACTCCCACCCGGTGGTATAATACGTCTACTTTAAAGGAACTAGACCTACTTAGAGTCGAGTAGAGAGAGCAGTTCACTTCACACACAGCTTTTTTGTCGCTAAGCTAACGTCTCCGTCCTAGCGCGGCCGCGGTTCCAGACGCGTGGCGGTGGTGTTGTTACCTCACGGCTCTTGGGGTCGTAGTCCAGGTGGAGGCGGAGGTCCTCGCCGTAGGGGCCCCGGTCGTGGGGGCCCCTACTCATGGGATACTGGTGCATGGAGGCGTTGGGCTGTGAGGTGGTGTAGTACGGGGGAGGCATGCTGTTGCTGGTCTCGCTGCGGTAGTCGCTGTCGCGGTCGTCCACCGCGCTGTCGGGGTCCTCGTCTGCGGGAACACATTGCGCAGGTTATTACTCTTAAAGCCTTAAAGGTACGAGATGTAAGAATCTCGAAGACCTTCAGGGACTACATACATGCCAGTATCTGAACAGGTTGTGGTTTAACTTGAAAAATGAGACCTTCCCCGACTCTCTCCGTTATGCAGAACTATCGATACATTTATAGTGTATTTTAATATTCGGGTTGGTTTTTGCCGGGAGAGAAGGAAGGAAGTGACACGTAAGCGCGGATAATGGCAGAAATGTTCATTCATAGCATTTTAATTTGTACAACGTATATATTTTTATTTGTATTATTATCAATTCTTATTATTCGGCACCGTTTTATCCATCCGAATATTAAATTATCCAGCAGATCCGGCGCCATACTCACTCTGTTGGTCACCCCACAGACTCCAGTTACCTGCAGGTAAAGCAGAGGGACAGGTAGAGCGGAGCGTTAAGTGAGGTCACGTGACAGAGGAGAGGCGACGGCAGCGCGTCGTCAGAGAAACACACCTCGAGTCGGAGCGGAGTGTACGCCAACGAGTAGGGGAGGGAAGGAAAAGCGTTAAAGAAATACACGAGGAAAAAACGGCTGTGAAGAATCGGAGAAGGACTCCACGTAGAGGACGGGATCAGAGAAAACAACAAGACAGGAGGAGTTGTGTGGACAGGGGGGGGGGGGATACGTTGTGTATCCGGCACACAACGTATCCGTGAGTCAAGTCGGGAATAATTATCCGGCTGGTGCCTCTGACATCATCATCATCATCACCGCCAGACAGACAGACAGACAGACAGACAGACAGACAGATAAATAGACAGACAGGCACACCGTTAGACCGAGGAAAACTATCCCCTCTTTGGGCCTGAGTCCTTCCATTTGTTGCCTATTGAAGAAAATTGTCGTCGCAATCTTCCCTGTCACGATGGTACACACTTCCATCAATCCTTGTCACATTTCCCATTCATATCTCACTGTGTCTCTTTTATTTTTCTTATTTCTCGCCAATGACAACTCCGTGCGTTTTTATGTCTGTTTGTTTATTTCTGGCGCTACTTCTACCCAATCTAAGTGTCGTTGACGTCTGCCTTCGTTCAGCCATATTGTTTGGGGACATTTTCTGCTATTGTTTGCTTTGTGTCTCTCCGGGAAACACGCTGTATTGCCAAGAAACTCATTGCATGGAATCTCTCCATCTGCCTCCTCCTCCTCCTCCTCCTCTGCAATTGCCTCCCTAACCGAGAAGACCGTACAATTTATCTGTCTGCTTCTACTCAATCCCCTCCCTGCTAAATCCTGCTCTCAGTGCGTGAGATGGTAGGAGGAGGAGGAGGAGGAGGAGGAGGAAGAGGACGAGTGTGTAACACAGGACAAGAGAGAAGATGATGAGAGGAGTCAGAGGAGGAAGAGCACCGAGCAGACGAGCGTGGAGAGAACAGACGGCGAGGGGAGCTCGTTCTGTCAATACTCACAGCACTGTGTGGACGGTGCTTGGAGAGGTCTCTCCTGTTCTTCTTGGTAAGCGTACTGTAAAAAAAAAAAGATGGCACAAGAAGAACCGGGGTGAGGGAAAAAAAACGCAAAACAGGCGCCGCTGACTGGATTTGGGGGGTGGTGGTGGTGGTGGTGGTGGTGGTGAAGGGGAGATGGGGGGTTGAGGAAGGGAGATGATAAAAGACACAAGAGATGATGAATCCATCTCCCAATTCAGACCAATCCCACTGGGTGACACACACACACACGCGCACACACACACACACACACACACACACACAAGACTTTTTCTTTTTTTCGGAATCCCAGCGCTTCTTTTTGCCAAATCCGTACGACTTCTTACACGCAGGGAGGGATTGATATGAACGCGAATCCATGAGAAGAACTTTGAAGCGAATCTCTACGGCCGATCTTTGGAAACGCCAGCTGGCTGGGTCCATCTTATGAGACAAGAGCCTGCATAGAAAAAACGGGCAGCATCCGCAAAGAGGGCTGGATGGCTGCATAAATGAGCCATTTAGATTTAATAGGATTCAGATGCATTAGCTTGGGATTGGTCCATACAAAATGGCACCTGTGCTCTAGAAAGACAGGGGGGGAGAGAGAGAAGACCCAAAGGAGATGCGGAGGGGGAGGTGAGGGGAGTGATATACAGTATGAAGCCACGTGAAATGTAAAGGTAATGGATGTGGATGGAGGAGGAGGAGGAGGAGGTGGTGGTGATGGTGGTGGTGGTGGTGGATCTAGGGTCTGCCAAATGCCCTAAATATAAATGTCAATGTAAATGTGATGTAGCCACAGGGAAGACGCAGAATGAGGGAGGCGGAAGTGGGGGAGAGGAGAAAGAGGGGAGGAAATAGGGAGTGGGGGGGGGGGGGGGTAGGCAGGGCAGGTGAAGAAACCAGCAGTTCTTACGTCTTGGTCTCGCATGGCGTTGAGCTGTTCCAGTTTCTTGGCCCAGTATCTGGCCTCCTCCTCTGGAATGTCTGCAGGGGAAGCAGGGAGCAAGCGTTGGAGTAGCAACCACGATTCCTGCACCCTATTCAACCGGGATTCCTCCACCCTATTCAACCAGGATTTCTCCACCCTATTCATGAGGATCCTCCACCCTATTCCCCCCCCAAACAACAACAACAACAACGACGGCCCATTGACAGCGCCACAAAAGGGAGACCTGCATTCCAAACATGTCGTGACAATAGCACGCGGAGTAGCTTGTGGCGGCGGCGGCGGCGGCGGTGGCAGTGGCAGTGATGGCTGCGGTAATTGGCTGTTTTCCCTCTCACTCTCTCTCTCTTTCACTCTCTCTTACTCTCTCTCTCTCTCTCTCTCTCTCTCTCTCTCTTTCATTCTTTCTTTTCTCCGATGGCGAATGAAGAGAAATATTTTCAGTGAAACACTAGAAGTGTCACTTACACCAAAACCGCCAGAGCCTCGTTAACACAGCGGGGTGAGAATAGAGAATGAAGCGATTCCCGTGCCAAACAGCAACAGAATAGCACACGCGACGACACAGACCTAAAGCATTTTGGCTTCTTCTAGTATTTTAGACAGCAGGGGTGAGGTGGTAACTTAGGCTGGTGGTTTCCTGGAAGAATACGGTGGATTATAAACACGACTGGATTTTACCTTCATCAAACTTTACTCACATTACATCATACGTCGCCTTTTTTTTTGCAAAATTGCAATACAAGGTGCTTGGACAATACAATGAAGATACACAATACAAAGACACAATGAAAACAAAAGCACAAAAAAAAGGTGCTGGTAAAATAAGGTCTAAAAAGAGGCCGATGTCTAAAAAAAGAGTCGATCAAAATAGATCAGGAAATGCTAGAAGAAGAAGGAATGCAAGGTAAGCTAAAACGTGGTCCCTCCGTCCCAAATGTTATTTTTTTTTATTTTTGAATTTTGGTGTAAAATATAATGTAAATCCGAATCTGTGTTAAACATTGTAATTTTGATTGTTCTGATTAGTTTCTGACCTTGTTTTTGACCCTTTTGACTTGGTTTAACTTGCTTTTCCGAAGCTACCTTGGAGATTTCATTGTTATTTTAAAGTGTGCTATAGGAAGTACAATTTCTATATTATTATGTTATTTTTAAAAGGTTGTGGTCCTTAAGGAGTGTTCACAGTGACTGTGTATTGCCCCTACGCTCCCGTTGGATATCCCGTTTTGTTTCCAAGCGTTCCGGGTTTACCTAGCGGCAGTTCAAAGCGAGTGTCCAGCAGCACCCTGTGGAAGGTGGGGTCTTTGGTTCCACAGATCTCGTTCTCGGCCATGATGACGTTGGAGTCCAGGGTGAGCCACTGGCCTGGGCCGTCCTGGGAGATAAATGGAGATAAACGGATTGCATTTATATCGTGCTGTTATCCAAAGCTCGGGGTGTCAACCATGCTAGGTAACAACCAACACGTCAGGAGCAGTCAGGGGTCAGGGCGGCGTCTCGCTCTGGGGGGACACCTCGACACTTAGCTAGGAGGGGGAGGAGCCCCGGGGGTATCGAACCGGCGACCTTCCTGTCGTCAGAGAACCGCTCTTATCTCCTGAGCTACTGCCGCCCCCAACAGCAGTAGATAGATAGACAGCAAGACGGCGATGAACGATCATCAGTGATGGGACCGCGAGACCGCGTTCCAGGGTTCACTGTAGCGGAAGCCCATTTACCGCTCAGACACCTCTGTCAGACAGAGAGAGAGTGAGAGACAGACAGACAGACAGACAGACAGACAGAGACAGACAGACAGACAGAGACAGACAGAGACAGAGACAGAGACAGAGAGAGAGAGCAAGAGAAAGACAGACAGAGACAGAGAAAGAGAGAGACAGACAGAGACAGACACCTCTGTCGCTGGTCGACACTTATTTCCACCTTATTGTGATCGGAGCCGAGCTCGGCCGCCTCTCGGCCATGATGACGTTGGAGTCCAGGGTGAGCCACTGGCCTGGGCCGTCCTGGGAGATAAATGGAGATAGACGGATTGCATTGGCGGGGTGTCAACCATGCTAGGTAACAACCAACACGTCAGGAGCAGTTAGGGGTCAGGGCGGCGTCTCGCTCGGGGGACACCTCGACACTTAGCTAGGAGGGGGAGGAGCCCCGGGGGGATCGAAACGGCGACCTTCCTGTCGTCAGAGAACCGCTCTTAACACCTGAGCTACTGCCGCCCACAACAGCAGTAGATAGATAGACAGCGAGACGGCGATGAACGATCATCAGTGATGGGACTGCGAGGGACCGCGTTCCAGGGTTCGCTGTAGCGGAAGCCCCTTTACCGATCAGACACCTCTGTCAGACAGAGAGAGAGTGAGAGACAGACAGACAGACAGACAGACAGACAGACAGAGACAGAGACAGAGAGAGAGCAAGAGAGAGACAGAGAGAGACAGACAGACAGACAGCAAGAGAGAGACAGACAGACATTGAGAGAGCGAGAGAGCAAGAGAGAGACAGACAGACAGAGACAGAGAGAGAGAGCAAGAGAGAGACAGAGCAAGAGAGAGACAGACAGAGACAGAGACAGAGAGAGAGCAAGAGAGAGACAGAGAGAGACAGAGAGAGAGAGAGCAAGAGAGAGACAGACAGAGACAGACACCTCTGTCGCTGGTCGACACTTATTTCCACCTTATTGTGATCGGAGCCGAGCTCGGCCGCCTCTGCCACCGTGCTAAAAAAAAAGCCGACAGACTTTGACATGTTCCCGTTTTAACGATCATCTCTCTTCGCTCGACAAAACACGACGGTGATTATGCGACCGTACCGACAGCGCTGCGACATATGCATCGTATAGGTGCCATATATACGTTCTATATACGTTTCTGAATCGTCACGGTGAGTGTAGGAGGCTGGGGGAGGAGCTAACAGAGGGCGGGGCGGGGGTAACATGAGGGGTACCTCATTTGATTGGCGTATGCTGTGCAGGGGGATCCACAGGGTGCCCACCATGGTGTCCCAGATCAGGCCTTTGTTCCATACCTCCACCGTCAGGCCCAGGTCCAAACGGTTGATCTCACTGCGCAGACGGGAGACAGTGAGACAGACACACAGGAAGTAACAGACAGGCTGGATGGACAAATATGTAGGCAGACAGAGAGGCAGATAGACAGATAGACAGATAGACAGATAGACAGATAGATAGGTAGATAGATAGATAGGTAGATAGGTAGACAGATAGATAGACAGACAGACAGACAGATAGATAGATAGATAGGGGTGCATGGTACACAGCCATCCAAAGAGAGAAGATGCTTTTACCTAAACGCTCGTTTCTGTCGTTCCCTCTGTTCTCTCTCTCTCTCTCTCTCTCTCTCTACGTATATATATATCTCCATTCCTCCCCGCACACACCCTCACTCTCTTCTTCTTCTTCTCTTTTCTTTCTTCTTCTTCTTCGTCTTCTTCTTCTTCTCCTGGCATCGAGCGAGCACCCGGCCCAGCCACCAGTCAGCCAGCCACATAAAGATTATTTCCTTGCTCTGGAAAATTGAGACGTTGCTTTCATGATATCAAAGGCCTATTATTAGCTTCCCGAATTGCCGTGAGGGATGCAATATCCCCCCGATGATTTTAGCTTAGAACCTGGCTGTTTACCCACGTCCTCGTCCACGTGT
>PIJE02001251.1:66774-131774 GCA_002895965.2 Coryphaenoides rupestris | reverse complement strand
TTGTCATAAAAAGTAGGAATGAACGATGATACAATATATAACGGATGGATATCCCCACATTTAAACGCAAAGCTGGACAAAATATGGTTGGTTTCCAAGTAGGCTGGATTAGACATGTGTCTTCTCATAAATGCCGATGGGTATGTTTTGTAATTGTCTTATCAAATCTGATCTACAGACCTTAAGCTTTGATACCATCTCAAATCTTAAAAAGTTAAAGTTAAACAACGGGGTAAATGAAGCATATGAAGCACAAGGGATAACCAGAGGGCTAAAACAGAGGCTTAAACAAACAATGTACAGTCTTACTTACCACCGACACACAACAATGACATTTCTCTTAACGAGCCTTGTTGTCGTTCACGAATTTCTTCACAGGAATCAGAATTTTTTCCTGTAGTAATTTTTCCTGTGAGGCTACAACACCCTTTTCCTTTTGGTACCGCGTCGCGTCTGCGCTTGGCCTTTTACGCGCAAAATTGTGCCATGGGACGGCGAAAACAAATGCCTTGTGTCTTCAGGGTGCTGTTGCTGTTGTGGTTTAAAATATATGTTGTCTTCTATTCCCCGTCGTCGTCCTCCTCTTCCTCCTCCTCTCTCTTCCTCCTCCTCCTCCTCCTCCTCCTCTTATTGTGAGCTCTCCGCTCCCCGACGCACCACAGCCATCTTGCGCAGCTTCAGCACCACTGATACAGGAACAGCTCCCGGGAGTGACGTCATGTCGCGGTGATGATGGTGGGGGGGGGGGGGGGGGGGGGAGGGGGGGGGGGGGGGGGGGGGGGCACATGATACTCTCAATATCATGTGCAATATTCTTCATGTCATGTGCAATACTTCTTCTCAATATTATCCTTGCAGTATTACCATGATACATTACCTCTCATCATTATGTGCAATATTCTTAATATTTTTTATATCATGTGCAATAGTTCCTCTTACCATTATTGTTATTATTATTACTACCCTTTTATTACACTTCAATTATTGCCAAATTGTTTTTGCTGAATAAATATCTTATCTGACCTATATTTGTATATTTTTATACTTCTTCTAGGACTCAGACTTACTGTAAATTTACTGTAAAATCTATTCTATTGCTATGCAACCTGGCACAAGAATTTCCTTCAGGGTTTAATAAAGTTCTACCTTATCTTGTCTTATTTTATGTAAGCTCACATGACACTGCCTGAAACGTGTGGATCATTGTCTAATATATTCCATATTCATGCAAATAAGGACATTTTATAGACCCGTCACATCTATGAAACTGTTTTGAACACCATAAGTAAGCCACTGCTTCTGAAATTGAACACAGTACCTTCTAATAAAGTTGAGTGAAACAATAGCGACCTCTAGTGGCGAATCACATGAAATTCAAGTTTATATGGATTTAGCAGACTTTGAAAGAGACAACACTATAACTCATAAGAGCAGAAGTGCCATTCTGAGTGCAGTACCAACATCTAAGAACATAGAATATGCTAAACAATGCTAAGTACTATTAATAACGCCAAGACATACAAACACAGGTTAAGAGAGGGAAGGCGGGGGGGGATTCAGATCCATCCGACTTTAATTTATTAAGATGTTGTGTGTTGTGTTATGTTAAAAATGTCATTGTACTCTGCCTGAAACCCACTGTCCATTGTTTTGACCTGTAGGTCGTAGCATATGCGATGATGATTGAAGTACGCCACCATTATAGCACACACACACACCCACCCACCCACCCACCCACACACACACACACACACACACACACACACACACGAAAAAAGGAACACATTGAACATGAAATAACTCTTTTATTTCAAACAGACGCATTGATTTCACCGAATGTGTTGACAGAAGATACAAATAAAACTTGAGACACAAAGAAATTCGTACAATCCTCAAAGGACCTCATACACGACATCCTACCACTGCAATGTCCACAATCTCACAGGAATATAACAATAAGAATAATATTTGGTCTATCGACAACTCGCCTTAGGTTTAGCACAATGTATGTTGCAGATACATCTCATCAAGGGGGCGGGGCGAGGAAGGGGCTAAATATTTATTGCTTTGAGGTATAAGCCCTCGCGGATGTATGCCAACTACACATTAGTTCTCTAAACAGATTTCCAGGGCTGGCGCCTGTACATTGAACATCTGACTGTTGCACAGACTATGAAAATAGGTAGCAGCTATTACCTAACACCACAAGCGGAGCGATTGAAAGAAATCTATTTGGATTTTTTTTTTTCTTTTTACATTTAGCGTATGGTGTTTGAGCAGCCCGCCACATTCACAACAGCGACTTTCTCTTAGAATTACTTTCTCTCTGTGGGCCTGCATTGCGCAATGCCGCCATTCCCAGCCACCACACCACACCACACCGCACCACGCCGCACCGCACCGGCGACGCACACACACACACACACACACACACACACACACACACCGACAAACAAATTCCAGGCATGCGTGCCTCGTACCACGGCGGTGTGGAGCCCGGTGCCGCGTTGGGAAAGCACGGTGTGCTGTGAAAACGTTCTGCCATTGTCCCCTGCAGTAATCCACAGTGTTTTTGTTGCAGCATGCCCACCCCCCCCCCCACACACACACACACACACACACACACACGCACGGCGGACATGAGCCCACCTCACGCCCGCCTCCCCTCCGATGGACTCCCGGGTGAAACACTGTGGGTCAGCTCTCTTCATAGCTTCTCACTGTAAAAGACGTGTGAAAATGTCTGCTTTTATGCAAGATCGCAGGTACTGTTCATGCTCATGGTTAATCATAGGGCTGAACGATATAAAACAAATAAAGGCGTTATGATCAATAATTTGTCAATGATAATTTTTATTTTCACTGAAAAAAGCCATTTGTTTTACACTAAAACATGTGTTATAAATGTACATTTACACATTTTAACCATTTCAAAACATTGCAGCTCCTACAATCTGGACATTGCACTTGGCCACATCAGTCCTAGTTAATCTGTTCGTCTACTTCAGGGCCTTTGGTTACCTGTCCAGGTGAGCGAGGACGTCCCGCACCTGGTTGAGCAAGGTGCGGTGCTTGACGGGGTTGCTCTCCAGCACTCCACTCAGACGGCTCAGGTAGGAGTCCAGCGAGCCCAGCGAGGGCGTCTCACCTGTGCCTGAGGAGGAGCCATGTGCTTAACGGCTCGGCGATATGACTTCAAACCAATAATCACCATTATTTCAAACTTTTGCCTCGATTTCGATTAATGAACGATCATTGCTTTTATCCACTTTTCGGTAGGACGTTGGGTTTCGTCACCCAGCCGGTCTGGGTGATGAAACCATCATGCCTGAGATTTGACGCAGCTGTAGGGGATGAACGTGATGATTCTGATGGTGTATATATATATTATGTTATATGTGTATATATATGTATATATATATATGTCATATGTGTTTTTGTGGCTCTCCCCGCAGTTGGAGGCTGGGTATATGGACGGAGTGGACAGGACCCGGACAACAAATGCCAACCCCATAAACTCTAAGATGCCGGACTGACGACTCTGATGGATTTATGATTTATTCCTTATTAAGCATGTCTCTCCTTCCCGGTCATCAGAACACCGTTAAAGGCCACAGGAACGTGGCTATTGTGGGCACAACAATGCTACACTGCATTTATTATTCTCATTTGGTTGTGAGATAAGGGGGAGTGGGCCCCGCCGCTCACCTGGCAGGGCGACGGGAGGCGAGGCTGCTGACGAGCGTGTGGGCTTGATGGCCAGCAGGTGCTTGGTGCATGGGCCTGCGTGCGCTGCTTCGTCGTGGCCCAGCTCCGCCTCCAGACGGTCCTTGGCGCCTGCACATGTCCTTGATGTGACGGCTGCAGCGAGGCGTTCTGCTCCTCAAAACTTCCACGTTGGCCTTGCGCCAGGCGGCGTAGCTCCGCCTCGCGCGCTGGAGGGTGGGGAGAGACGGAGAGGCGGGCGCAAAAAACGGGCAGGACATTGAAATAATTCATGGCACCTTCATATGGTAGGGCTATATGGCATCAAATGTTGGTGTATGTCTGTTGTGGCAGATAGCTCCCCAATTTGTGTGCCCAGTCTTTCGAAAGTGTTCTCATTGTCTCTCAACTGTCTCATTGCTATAAGTACTGGTTGTTGGTTGACAGACCATCTATTTTGGGGGCGGCAGTAGCTCAGGAGGTAAGAGCGGGTGTCTTGCAACTGGAAGGTTGCTGGTTCGATCGCCTAGCTAAGTGTCGAGGTGTGCCTGAGCAAGACACCACCTAACGCTAACTGCTCCTGACGTGTTGGTTGTTACCTTGCATGGTTGACACCGCCAATGTATGAATGGGTGAGTGTAAACTGAGGCAATACTGGATAAAAGCGCGATATAAATGCAATCCATTTACCATTTAGAAGTGTTTCATTATTGCGAACTATAAAAACATGAAATAAATAGAATGAGTGAATGTCTACATATGACCTTTCTGCAAAGCGCAGGCTACTAAACATAACAGAAGAGGTTATTACCATTCAAGTTATTACCTTTATTTTGGTCCAGAAACTCTTCCGTGAAAATTGGGATATCGAACCTGCTGGGTATGTCAGGAGCCTAGATAGCAACATACAGACATACAGACATACAGACATACAGACAGACGTACAATTGAGATATTTCTCCGCAGGGTGACAGAAGCTACCGTACAGCAATATGGAGTTGAAGAGTGATTGTACCCTTTGTTGTATCGCCGAGCCCGAGCTTGTGTTGATGATCACAGAGGGTGGGTCCTCTGAACAGAGAAAACACAGGTTAGCATGCACTTACTTAGCACTGAGTCACTTGTATCCTAACAATACAAGTGACTAACTAAGTGTGACAGAGAACAAGCAAAGCATATGGCATGTGACACATTTTTAACTACGACGGGACCAAGTTTCTAAAAACAATTACTGGATAAAGTACAGAGTAGCTATAGGAAGCTTAGTTTATATTTGGGTAATAGGAAAGACTTAAGAGCTACAATTTGAATGTTATTTCTTAGAAATGTTATTGCCATCCGTCAGCTCGTAGTGGGAGAAATGCTCTGTGATGTATCTTCTCGGGTTGACTGTGCATCTCCCGCTCTATCAGACCGTCTCGATTTTTGACTACTCCCCGACTCATTTCTGACCAATCTTCCCTGATTGGGTCGTAGAGGGGATCCTGATGTGCATGAAAGCCACACTTCTCGATGGCGGGGAAGAACGCAGGGAGGGAAGGGCAAAGATGGGTTGTTTTTAGGGGTTGTGTAATTTCTTCTCTTCTGCTCCCTCTCTTTAGAACTCTTACATCGCACGTATAGCACCTAAACATACTGCAATGCTCACATCATTTCGTTTTCTCACGATTTCGTGAAAGGCGCCACCTTTCCCGAAATCCCGAGAAAACTAAAACTATGTAAGCCGAACGGAATACCTCCATCAAAGATGACTTTACCTTTCTTGACCTTCTTGTCCTGGATCTTAGCGGTGGCGATCTGGTACGCCTCGCTCTGGTGATAGTCCTTCAGTTCCCGGACGTACTGAGCCTTCTCTCGCTCTGCCTCGTCCAGGTAGCGCTGTGGGACAGACCCCCCCCCCCACGTGGTTACACTTTATGCAGCCATACCAGCTACAGACTTTTAAAACGGGTCCATGCACAGTCACTCCATTAGTGTTAATCCACAGACAGTCTGGGAGGAGACCGGGAGACTAATTGAGAGAACTTAATTCAACCGCAATAGATTAAAGTGTGCATGTTTAACGAGAGGATGCTGTATCGTGTAATTGCACAGTATAACGCTTGTAAATCGAGCAGATCCATCAGACAGCACATCCGATGTCTGCATTTTTTTCCACGCTGGAGGATTACCTGTTTGTCAATAGGGAGTAACCGACTCCACTCTGCCCCGAGCCTCTTAGTGATTTCTGGAAAGGGCAGATCAGGGTACTGGGTCCGCATCTGCTCTCGCCGTTCATTGAGGAACCGGACGTAACCGGTTAATGGTGCTTTGGGACCGTTAGGGAGAACCTTCTTCCTTTTCTTTCCTTTTGGCCAGCCTCTCTTCTTGGGCTGTAAACGAGGGAGAATTTCCATCGTATTATGATGATGATTGTTGTTGTTGAACTTTATTGAAGGAAGGAAATTCTTGCGCCAGGTTGCACAGGAATAGAATAAAACAGAGAAATAAACAGTAGAATAATAAAAATAAAATAACAGATTTACAAATGTACAGTAAGTCTAAGGGGGAAGTATAAAAATATCTGTACGATACAGGCCATTGTGCCAATCTTCTGCTTTTTATTATTCTAAGTTATTATACAAAATAGCCCCGAGACTTGAGTATAGAATAAATAACCAAAAACAAATGGATGCTATGCATTGACATTAATACATTCATGATGACTACCAATTACTGATTTCTGACATGAGGTGTCCCCATGATTACCTCATCATTGACTGGATCAGATGCATTTGGTCCCTTGGGTTGAGTGCCTTCGCCCTGTTCCTGCTTGACGCCCCCCATGTCCTGCAAACAAACCAACACACAATGTCAATCTCAAGGAACGACACACACACACACACACAAACATACAGGCCGTTCATGCAATTCATGCAATGGGTCGATACATACATTATGCAATAGTAAAAAAAAAAAATAAAAAAATGATTATGATTGTGAAATGGTGCCACATTTCTTACAACAGCCATCTTTTGAGAGGGTTTTTTTTTGGTTTTTTTTTAAATAACCAAACGATCAGTGATCCCCTTTTTCTTTTCTTATAATGTAATATATATACTCGCATGGCTCGGAGGATATGCGCACAATAGGTGTTCGCACGGCCATCGATGGGCTTCTCTTACTATAAAAAGGGAGGAAAAATATCCACCACAGAAACCAAGCCACCCTATCGCCGGTCTAATTGTTGTCTGCGTAGCCGGCGATTTATTCCCCCGTAAAAAATAATAATACTTCTGTAGTAATACTTTTTTTTCCCCCCTGCGCTAAAAAAAAATGTTTATTACTCACCCCTATCATGAACCTCTGGGCCAAGCAGGAAGAGCGACTGCGCTGTTGATTGGCTGAGGCGAAGGTGACGTCATGATTAGCTACGCCCCGCCCCCTCCACCCCCCACCTCGTCCACCCCCACCTCCATACCACTTTTAAAACATATTTTAACTTTTTTTCTTCTTAAATGTACTTTTTTTGTAGTTTTGTTACATTTTTAACGTTTAAGTCCAACGTCTAAGACTAGTTTAGACCGTTCTAGCCGATTTTCACTATTTTTGTTAATGGACATAGATTTTTTTGTTTTATTACACTTCAATTATTGCCAAATAGTTTTTGCGGACTGAATATCTATCTTACCTATATATATATATTATACTATATATATATATTATATATAGTATAATATATATACTTTATACTTGATTTTTATACCTCTCCTAGGAATTACTTAAAATAAATTAGAAATCTGTTATTTTATTTTGTATTATTCTACTTTATATTCTATTATATATATTATTTCTATTATACTTTATATATTTATATTTATTTGTTTATTTCTTGTTGCTATGGCAACCTGGCACAAGGAATTTCCTTCGGAATATAGTTCGATCTTATCTTATTTTCAGTTTCTTTTTGCAATTTTTTTGTTAGTAGACATCCATTGCGCAAGTGATATTTTATTTCACTTCGTTGCAGAAAATACATCTGATCTGTGGGTTGATTGATTAATAGGTGATCGATGGAGGTGTATGGTTGTCTCGATCCAGATTTGCGATGTTGGGATTAATTAACGCAAAAATTATTCAATACATTCGCATGTCGATGAATTAAATGTGCTTGTTACGGCCCCAAACGGTCGGTCGTTTTTTTTGCTGTTGCATTAATTCTAATAATTTTAATGAATTGTGTCGAATAGTGAAAGTAAACCAAGTGCATCCAATCTATCGTAAAATCTAATTTGTTACTGAAACTGAAACGTTGTCACATGCTCAATATGTTAGGTTACACAACTTTATAAACAAGAGATCGTGGACGTTACCTTTAGATTGATGACCTACAATGAAAAAATGAGTCCAAAAAAAGACCGAGACGTACCCAGATTTGTACAGCACCTAGAAAAAAGACTATGTTTGACCAATTGAACTGACTGTTGGGTTATGAGTCCCAAGAACACAATGGCCAGTATTGCACACCATCAAGTCAACCTCACTTTAGTAAAGAACTGGGGCTAGTTTTGGAAATTCAAAAAGTATATGAAGGCTCAGAAGTAAGCAACACGCCATGACTTGCAAACGAGTCGTACAGGAGAGTCAAGTTCAAAATGTGACACCTTAGAGACGGGTGCGATATTTAAAGGTGAAATTCAGAGGCAAAGGTTGAGCCGACACCATAGGAAAGAGTCCTTGCCATACAAGCTTGGCAAACTGAATTTATTGCAAATACTAACACGGAAATACATCGCCCAATGGTGACTGTCCAAACCACTTGGACATCATTTGATAAGGCTAATAAAGAAGAGGGCCATTCATATTGTTTTCACACCAAGTTGAAGGGCAGATACTTAACACTCAACCAATGTTATGTAATAGTCTCCTAAAAAGCACAATTTAATCAGCAGATAACCATCAAGTACCCACAGATGTTTGCCCAGTCCCCTCCCACCACAAAGTCTGGACAACGGAACAATTTTTATTTTTCCTTTATTTATGGTTTACCATTTTGTGATTTCAATCCATTTGGCAAACAGTGCGCATTATGATTTGTACAGTCCTGCTCCAACATGAAGGGAATTGAATGAAAGGGGTTGGGAATGAGAATGGTGCCATCGGTTTACATTTTGTCCAGGAAGTTGTCCAAGGCAGGGATTCCTTCTTTGATGCCCTTGCGTTTGCGGATGTCGGTGACGATCTGGCATGGCTTGCTAGTGGCGTCCATGGGGTCGCCGGGCAGAATCTGCCAATGGTCGAAGACGCACTGAGGGAAGGCCTGGCCACCGGTGTTGGAGCGGAGATCGGCGGTGAAACCTGCAGAAAATATAAAGAGGTCAAACACTATCCCACACCAATTACTTGTCCCAACTTACATTTTGAACAAACTTAAATGTATAAATAAAGGCAAGCAGTTCTCCCCCCCCAAAGACGCTGCAAGACGAGGACCTACCGAATGATTCGTTTACAGGCAGGAAGGCCTTCACCACGAACATGGGGGTTCCCATCACTTGAGACTCCTCAAACACATGGCCACGCCTCCTGTTCAGCACACCGTAGATGCCACCGACCACAGCCTCCGGGCACTGAAGAAAGAAACCATCAAGATTAGCACATACAACTGGGAAATTATGCCACCCCAAAATTAGAGAATATAACAATATTAAGGTTGCACCTGCCAACAAGTAAGCTGGGCAGGCAAGTTGCATTTGTCTGGAACTTCACTCCCACGAAAAGCCAAATATCCATTTAGTAACAAAGACTGGAGGTTTGTACAAAATAACAATAAAGGACCCCATACCTGGATCTCCACAAGGTACACAGGCTCCATGAGTCTGGGCTGAGCTGTGAGCTGGCAGGCGTACAGTGCTCTGCGGGCTGTGGGAATGATCTGGCCACCACCGCGGTGGATAGCGTCAGTGTGCAGGGACACGTCATGGACATCGTAGCGGATTCCGCGCATGTTCTCCTCACAGAGGACACCCTGGAGAAAGCAGAGGAGCAGCATTACAACAGAGTGGTTCAAGGAGGGAAATTAAGAAGAGTAGTTTATGATGTCCAACGCAAAGGTCTGAACTATGACTAAAGCCTCCACCTACATTTATGACAACTCACCTCCTTGGAGGCCCACTGGAAGCCAGCGACAACACTGTCCTTGATCTCATTGAGGTACTGCACTCCCTTGGTGACGTCGACCAGCAGGTTGGGGCCGGTTCCGTCGGGTCCAAAGCACCAGATCTTACGGGCGTCAGTGGCGTCCCACTCGTACTTCTCCACAAGGTAGCGAGCGCGGGCCCTTCAGCTCCTGTCGGTTGGTCACATCACCCTTCTCGATGTCCTCAGACAGGCCATCTGAGAAGGGGCGAGCCTTCATGAAGAGACGGTTGTGCTTGTTGGGAGACTTGGACAGACACATCATGTTTGACTCCTCGCTGACCGTCTCCCTGTAGGACACCACAGGGTCAGATTTCTGCACAAGGGGGAAAAGGGAATTATTAAGAATTCACAAAAACACATTCAATGATCTTTTGTATACATTTTTTTTTTTTTTTATAAATACTGCAGCCACCCTACCTTGAGGGGAATACAGGCATGATCTTCCTCAAGATCCTTCAGGCAGATCTCCAGATGCAGCTCCCCAGCGCCAGCGACGATGTGCTCTCCGGACTCCTCAATGATACACTGCACCATGGGATCAGACTTGGCCAGACGCTTGAGGCCCTCCACCAGCTTGGGCAGGTCAGAGGGGTTCTTGGCCTCCACAGCCACACGCACCACGGGGGAGACGCTGAACTTCATCACCCTCATGTTGTGGGCCTGCTCGTAGGTGGTGATGGTTCCGGTCTTGATGAGGAACTGATCCACGCCGACCAGACCCACGATGTTACCGCATGGCACATCCTCAATGGGCTCAACGTAGCGCCCCATCATGAGAATGGTCCTGGAAAAGTAATTCAGACAATGAACAACCACACTTTGAAAACAAGATCATGCATTGCATAGACTTCATCAGGTGCTGCAGGCAAGTTTCATAGCCATCGTTTGAACCAAGCTACTTTACGGTGAAGACCATTGGGGCATGAAATGAGTTGTGAGAAAATGTTGCATGTATGCCCCTTTGGCCAAGAGAGACTTCTTTTCGGGTGTTCTTCAACCCCCTTAACAAATATAAAATCTTTGCTACAGCACCTCCAAGAAGGAAAAGCTCAAACCTCTGGATCTGTTTGGTGTAGAGATCCTCCTTCTTTCCAGGGGTGAAGTTGGGTCCCATGATGCGCACCTTCTGGCCAGTGGAGACTGTGCCAGAGAAGACACGGCCAAAGGCATAGAAGCGACCCTTGTCGGTGGTGGGCACCATCTTGGAGATGTACATCATCAAGGGGGCGCTGGAGTCACAGGACTTGATACCTGAGGGGAGATGAGGTCTAACGTCAATGCGGCTACAAGCCCACAAAAAAACCCAAAAAAAAAAAAAGCACAACTCTGAAGTCACTCTGCAATTCTGGGGAAATGCCATAAAGCTAGGCATCGCCCCACAAAAGAACAAAGGACTTAATGAGACCCCACAATAGATGGTTTTCACAGCAGGAAAAACATTGTGTCTGTTGGATGTAGCTACAGCAGTGCACCAGTTCTAGTCACAACTACTCAAGTAGATGTACATTGGCGATACTGATGCTGCGAAGGACATATCATGCCACCAGGTGAGTGATTAGCCAGTGCAAGCCGTTTTACAATTGCCATGTGACTACCGTCTAGTGACATCACAAGTGGGAATGTCCACCTAGATGTATGCGGACTAGATCAGTGTACATGTCGTAAGGTATAATATATCACCTTTAAAAGAAACCCCCGACCCAACGTTAAAATGACAGGAACTATTAATTACTAGTTGCAGCACAATGATAACCGCGGCGTACCCATGGCGGCCTCGTCGTCTCCAGGTCCTTCATAGAGCAGCTCGCAACGGTACTTCTGGGCCGTGACGGGGGAAGGCAGGTGGATGGTGATCATCTGAAGCAGGGCCTCTCCGGCGGGCAGCCAGCGACGCATCACGGCCTTCAGCAGGGGCTTGCCCTCCTTCTCCTTGTCTTCGGTGTCCAGCTTAATCTCCAGCTTGTCCAACATGGCGGCGGCTTCTTCCTTCTTGAAGTTCATGATGGCGTCGAACATCTGCAAAAAGAGGGGGTTCGCAATGTTGAAACACCGTTGAGAAAAGCTCCATTATGTCCACGACACCCACATGCTACCACGCTCAGTCAGAGTCAAGGTCGTCATCACTAGACAATCAGGTCAAAGTGAAGAATGATTATCTCATCACTTGCAGGCATTGCGGTTACGTTTACAGCGCTTGGGACTACATTGCGGCACGAATGTGCACAAGTGAATCTTGTTACCTTGTAGATGGGATCCAAGATGAGGTGGACAAAGGTACGGGACAGCTTCTGGCCTTTAGGGCCAACGCAGGTCTTGTGGAACTTGTTGGTCTCTGGGTCAAAGAACCTTTATAATAAAAATAAAATAAAGAACAGTGCATCAACTGTAGCTTTCTGGCAAACTATGAACAAACAGGACAAAGACTAGCTTAGTGCTGCAGTAAACACTTACCGATCGCCCCACAGCTTCTTCATCATGTCCTCAACCTTCTTGCATCGTTCCAACAAGGTCATCTGGTTGCCCTTGGCGGCGTACTTTGAGATGAATATCTCTGCAAACTGCTTGAGGGTGAACGCCCAGCCGTGAAGTCCGGAGCCGAAGCCAACGGTACCAATCTGGGGGTCGATCTGTGGGGATTGGGCAAAAACAAAAAAGGTACAGATAATCAATAAAAAAGGAACATCCCGCCCAAGTTTTGGGTTCATAAAAGCACACCACTCACGAAGATGTTGCCCATGGGGCCACCGTCCTCCTCTCCGTAGGTGGAGATGATGACGTTGACGGACTCCACGATACGCTGGAAGGTCTGGTACAGCCTCTCGGGCTCCAGCTGCAGCTCCAGCAGAGCACGGTCCATCTTGTTCATCATCAGCACTGGCTTGATGCGCTCGGCGATCGCCTGACGCAGCACTGTCTCAGTCTGGACACACACACCTGATGGCAGGAAGTTTATTTGATTAAAAACCACATCAAGTCACCAATGCTGGCTGAATATCATGTCACAATTCATATCGGCCCAGAGTTATGTCACTAGTGACCGTTGACAATTGACTTTTCTTTGCCAGACCCATTGTCTTCGCTGGCACAAAAGCTGCCACAAAAGCATGATGCAAAGGGCTGCAGCCACACAACTTTTGTCATGCAGAAAGTCGGTCAGATATCCTTTGTCCATCCAGTCAAAAGAACAGCTGATCTAGCGACCAACCGACCAAGTAGTGAGCCTCATCTTCACCCATGTTGCCACACACAACTGGTCACGTTTTATCTTAATGTCCCTTACCAGACACACAGTCCACCACGACCAGGGCGCCGTCAGTGACACGGAGAGCGGCGGTCACCTCGGAGGAGAAGTCCACGTGGCCGGGGGAGTCAATCAGATTGATCAGGAAGCCACTGCCGTTGCTGCCCTGCTTGATGAAGGCCAAGTCTTGCTCACTCAGCTCGTAGAACAGGGAGATGGCGCTGTGGCGGAAAGAGATCGGAAGCAGAAGGATTTGTATTAGGCTTAGTAAGAAAAGCTACGATTTGGGGTGGGGGGGTAATATTAATTTACGACACATGGGCCGGTAAGGTAAAAACACTCACGTGGACTTGATGGTGATACAGCGCTCCTGCTCGTCTTTGCGCGTATCCGTGAATCGGGTCTCCCCAGCACGTGACGAAGCGATGATACCGGCTTTCGACACGAGCGAGTCGGTCAAGGTGGACTTTCCGTGGTCAACGTGCGCGATGACGGACATGTTGCGGATGTTTGCCTTTTTGTCCATGATGGCACGGATCTGGTCTACGGTAAAGTTCACCTGTTGGAATGAATGACATATGGGAGAGGAGAAATTTGTTTGTAAAAGACATTAAATACACTAGTCATCTACAATCAGCAAATGCTGACGTCCCATTGCTGATTCGGAGCGCAAAGAAAACATTAAATAAATATTGTCAGGGAAAAAAATTGAAATATGTCATCATACAAATACATTTCATTTTGTGTTGAGATGGATTTGGAGAGCACAAAATAAAGCATTTGCTGTTGTAAACGTGTGGCTCCTTGACAGACAGTTGCTCATACATGTCAAACAAACACGTCTACTATAAAAAAAATAAAAACGCCTTCAAGCTGCCATACAGGAGTCAACGGTGAAACACAATCACACATTTACTGTAATTACATGTTCATGACTAGGGTCCACGTCACGGCGGGGCTCCTCTTGTGGAGGGGACTGCGCGTTTTGGAGACCGTAACACTGACGCAGCATTAAGATCTCCTACAAAAACGCTTGTGTGTGTCGACGATGATGACTATCTGGCGGCCACCAACAACGCAGCTTTAAAAAAAAAATCCCAACCCAAAACCATTGCACCAAAATAACAACCAAGGCGTCGCAGTATCCGCATTGAGTCGCAGTTCCAGACACAGACAGCCTCTCCCTCACACAAAAGGCCCCAGAAGGGGAAAGAAAAAAAAAAAAAGGGGCGGTGGGGCCCTTCGCCATTTGCAGTGTATAGTCGTATGTATGAACACGCTGTAACAGGACAGTGTGTGTGGGTAACATAAGTTGCAAACGGGTCGATGCCAAGTCTTATGGTGGTGGGTGGAGGTGGTGGGCTAAGGGCCGCCGGGGCCGGCGGGGTGCTGCGGGGACAAGCCGGTCTCTCGGCGGACCGGCAAGACGTCACGAACAAGGGCCACGTGTACAGACTTTTACAGCCAGAAAAAAAAAAAAGAAAAACCGCTCACATCCACCCCAAGCATCAGATTGTGACAGATGACGTTTTTACATTTTATTGTATTTTCTTCACACAACGACACAAGCGTCCGCCGCAGTTTTTAGTCAATAGTTTGACGCAGGTCGTAATAATAAAGAGTCAAGTAAGGAGTCCCCGCTGCGACAAAGAAGGAGCCGGCGAGCTCCGCCATGAACACCCCTCCACAAAATAAGCCAAATTAAACCCATAATATACAGAACAACACCGCTGTCACGTCTCGTATAGCCGCCAGTACGCGTCTATTATCCAAGTAGCGGCAACACCGACGTCTAAAACACGCTATTACAAGCGAAATGGTGCATTTATAGACCGCGGCGATGTCAAAATGGGGGCGCCATTTTGTAAAAACGCAGCGTCCTCTTTTTTAATTCTCCAAAAAGAACCATCATCATCATCATCCCGACAATAGCGCGTGAAAAGGGGCACACGGACACGGGAAGAAGCGGACACACACGCAACATGATGCCTCACACGTACCATTTTGACGGATGGTTTTGGATTCGCTCAGCGGTGGAGAAGGAGAATCCTTTATTACGCTGCCCACCTCACGAGGGCACAGGCAGGGAAGAGACAGCTGACGTCAACAAACGGGCTTATATAAGGACGACGTCGCGGCGTCATGACGTCACCGCCGCCGCTACGCTGCTGCTGTGTCAGAGTGACTTGCTTCCAGTCTTGCCCGGCTTTGCCTGTGCGTTGCATGGGTTGCAAGTGTTTGTTTTTTTTCCTCCCCCCGTGTGACTGCGATAACAACAATGTTATGTGCGTATGTGTGTGTATGGCTACATATACAGTGTATGCATGCACCAAAAATATTGCCCTTTGTGACTGCATTGTGATTCAGGGCTGTACAAATAACATTGAATTGAATTGAAATTGAAATATTGCCTCTCCAGACAGTACTGCAGCTGGAAATGCGCAGGTCGCCTACGTCTGCGGGTGACCTCGCCCGACCCGGTTCAATGTACAGTATAATCCGTGTTTGGGGAAAAGCTGACGCAGGGTAGCGGAGGGTGGACGTGTCATGTCACGTGACTTGGGCCCTCCTTGGGTCACCCTTCGTCTCTGCCACTCGGATGCCAAAAAGCTACCACATGCTGCTCAATGCAGATCAGCAGTTATGTAGATCCACGAGGAGGAACTGGTGGCCTATAATGGCATAAAGTATAGTGTGTGTCTATTTTGGGAGAATGCGGTAAATCTTTTTAGAAGTGTTGTCCTTAGTTTATACCCATGCTGTCATGCATCATTTTCATGCTTTCACTTTCAGCTAAAATTGGTTCCCTAGGCCTATTTCATGTAATCTGCTGTAGACACATTATAGCCTAATCAACATGCTGATCTCATATAAGGCCTACATGCTTATATTAGGCCTATATGCTTGTGTAAAGGTTTTGTTTGTTATTTTTAAATTAATATAATTTATAATAATTGTATATTCATATATAAAACATAGGCCTACATATTCTTTGTGATAAGATTAGGCCATTTTTAGCAGAAAATAACCAGCATTTTCTAACATGTATGACATGTATGACAGAGCAGTTTTCAAGAATTCATAGTTGCAAGGATAATAGAACAAGTTTCATAATGACTAGATAGCCTGCATAATAGCTGGGATGAGAGCAGAAGTACCATTCTGAGTGTGTGTGTGGGAGAGGGGGGCGTTTATGCAGAGTCCAGGTGAACTCTGAACAGTTGGGTCTTGATCTTGAGTCTCTTGCAGACGCTGGTGAGCGACTCTGCCGCCCTGACATCAGCCGGGAGCTCATTCCACCAACAGAGAAGAGTTGGTTGAGACTTGGCAGAGCGATGTTTGCCTGTTTTTTATCGTGGGTGACTCACATAAAATCAATAGTAATGTTAAAATGACCCTGCTGTCTCCAAATAACACACTTAACAATGTTCATAGGGCCATCAGAACCTACTGTATGTACACCTACATAACAGTGTCATTAAGCCTTGGTGTTCTCGTTCAAATGATATAGCCTATTCTTTATGGAATGTATTATTCATATTTAGGTTGATTCTATATAACATTTGATACAAACTTAAGTAACCTGACTACTTGTGTAGAGAGTGTGTGAAAATAATATCTCCAGTAGATGGCGCTAAGACATTGTTTCCAGTATTCCCTGTTTAGAGATACTGTGGATAGGTTTAGTTAACAATATCCAATCTGATTCGAGCATGTCCACACAGTCGGGCCTCTTTCTCAAGAGATATATAAGAGATATATAAATATCACAATGTATGACTCATCTCCCTTTGTATTGAAGTAAACACATTATTCTCCTACTCCTAGGACTTTTTCCTTCGAGTGCATCAAAAATCGACCCAGTATCCCAGTTCAGAGAAAATCTTAAGGTATGTATGTATTATATTTTCTCTATTTTAGACTGCACCATACCACAGTCACTGCTAAAATGTCACACATCACAAACACGTCACATCGAATATAAACTACGAGGTGACCAATGAAAATACAAAGCTAATATTATTAAGAAAAACCAGGCCTGCACATGACATTTCATTATATGAAATATCAAATCCAGGCTGCATAATTGTGTGGCTACAATAACAATCATCATCATAACAATCTAATATATTTTACACTGTAACTATCATTTAGCTAGACGGCAATTGGGTCATCCATGTAAGAAAGCATCTTTGGGTATAGTGCAAGAATGATACCCTGTGGGGATGATTGTATGGGGGAGCAGCAGCTTTTAAGATAGCTCACAGAGCATCAGCGGTGATATGACTCACAGCATTGTTGTCAACCAATACTAATCCTTTACTGCTGCGCCTAAATTCTACGCAAAAAACTGCTTGGATTATGTAGCATTTGCACCATAGCTGCCTTCACACGTTCATTTGAGCCAGAACTCCATAGCAAGACGACTTTAATTATCATGAATCGTTATCAAGAAAAATGTAAAATACAACCTCTGTCAAAGTTTGATATTATCATCGAGTCGTTCTTGATAACTCCTCCGAGCTAGAGTTAGCTGCCAAGTCATGCATATTTACATCGAAATACCTGGTAAGAGACAGTACACTGTCCCTGTCAAATGCGTCACTCGCCAGCTTCCGCAAGAGACTCAAGACCCACCTGTTCATGAGTTCACCTGGACTCTACATAACCCCCCTCCTTAACAAGAGACTCAAGACCCACCTGTTCAGAGTTCACCTGGACTCTACATAACCCCCCTCCTTAACAAGAGACTCAAGACCCACCTGTTCAGAGTTCACCTGGACTCTACATAACCCCCCCTCCAGCACTAACCTGCGTGTTTGTACGTCTTAACATTTAAGGTGTCTTGGCATGTTGTGTAGTGTCAGAAACATGTGAAAGATAAACAGAGTTGGTGTGTGTGTGCGTGTGTGTGTGTGTGTGTGTGTGTGTGCGTGTGTGTGTGTGTGTGTGTGTGTGTGTGTGTGTGTGTGTGTGTGTGTGTGTGTGTGTGTGTGTGCGTGTTGTGTGTGTGCGTGTGCGCGCTGTGCTCTTGTGTGTGCGGTCTGTATTTTAGACGTCTACTTCAAGGTTGCCATCACGGACGCCCCAGAAAAAAAAAAAAACGGAAAAGCCGTTGACGGTCCAAGAGCCCTTGACATCTAAATGGTTTTTTAACTGCGGGTTCGAGCGGGGCAGCGGGCGTGACAGAAAATATCAAGTTACATTTAGTTCCTCCACTGCAGAAAAGCCCTTCTTTATACAGACTAATAGCGCTCGCCCCAAAGGGGTTGTTTTTCTGGTTGCTTTTCTGGTCCTCGCCTCCTGTTTCTCTCTCCATACGTTCCTCTCTGTGTGGAGCACGAAGCTACATCAGACAGCTCCGTCTCCAGACTCCGAGCTTATAGGATACCGTACCTAACACCTTGTGCTTTTCCTAAGAGTCTTTCTATAACATATTAAATGGTAAATGGATTGCATTTATGCAGCGCCTTTATCCAAAGTGGCTTACAGTTGCCTCACATTCACCCATTCATACACCGACGGCGGTGCCAACCACGCAAGGTAACAACCAACACGTGAGGAGCAGGTAGGGTTAGGTGGTGTCTTGCTCAGGGACACCTCCACACTTAACTAGGAGGAGGAGCTCAGGAATCAAACCAGCGACCTTCCTGTTGCCAGACAACCACTCTTACCTCCTGAGAGCGGGTCTTACCTCCTGAGCTACTGCCGCCCCACATAATAGCATTTAGCAGACACTTCCATCCAACACGACGTGAGGGAATAAGGGAGGGAATTTGTTTGACACATCATGAAAGGCGTTCTCGCTCTAAATAATAAAATAATTCAACATTCATGACATGAATTGGAAACTGAAAAACCACCTTAACAAAAATTAAGTAAATCTGGAAGTATTTTGGGTAGAATTTCCAATAAGAGCAAATCTCTTTAACTTTTGAAAGGGAGACTAGGCTTGAATAAATATCTCAGAGGGGGAACCATTAGTAAGAAGAAATAGTAAGACAACCTCTGCACCACACGATCCCACCTAATTACAGTTTCATCGCCTGCGAGTTCTCGAAAGAGGTGTATGCGGCACATTGGTACACAAACGCACCACAACATCATCATCATCATCAACAACAACAACATCAGACCAACATCACCAGACTGAGCTGAGCTACCTTTGTCCTCGATGGAGAAGTGGAAGGTGTCACTCGTGGCGTTTGTCCCCGGTCCTCAGCACGTAGCAGATTTATTGTCGTTGATCTCAGCTGAAAGCAGAAACAAGCAGAAAGAAGGGAGGTCAGCAGAGGTGTCTTCAGAAAGGCCAAACCTGGACCGTCTGTTCTGATTGGCTGCGGGAGGTGTGATCCCCTCAGAAGCAACTCTGTGTATATTTCTTCCTGTTGCATGATTCCAACTCCATTCTTCTATCGAAAGTGTTTCTTCCTGCCCTCCGCGATTATCATCTAGGGGAGGTGCCGTCGCCCACCCTCCGCCCTCCCGGTTTAGCTCCGTTGTGCACCTCGCGCTCGGCCCAAGCCCAAGCCAAGTTTCCACTGTCATACCGATGGAGAGAGAGAGAGAGAGAGAGAAAATAGTCCTCATCTCATCTCATCTCGCGCGCTGCTGCTGCTGCTCCTGCTGCTCCTGCCATTTTGAACAAGCCATCTTCACGGCCGCGGAACGAGGGATAGCGAGGCGCGGAGCGGCGTGGAGCAGAGCGGCCTTCCCTCGCATCTTCAATATTTGATGTCAAAACATTTTCCCTTCAAAGAGGCCCGCTCATAAAAAATGCATCGCCACCAATTTTGAGACACCCCGGGGACGTTGCCTTTATTTACCGTCTGTTTACCCCGGTGAGATCGGCTGAAATATTGAACAGGCCTCCGGAGCGGAATGACAGAGTAAACGCAGGGAGGGGAGTACGAGGAGATGGAGTGTGCACTGATCTCCTTGGCCCGATATTTAGTGTTTTACCAACAGCCACCACCCCCCCCACCCTCCTCCCTCCACCCTCCTCCCTTCACCACCACCACCACCTCCCCTCCCTGCGGTTCGTTTTACAACAGCAGAGAGTGTGACAACTCATGTTTGTAAAAGCCTGTCGTTGGCTGTGTAATCCACAACAAACAGCTCTCCCTCCCTCTGCTGTGTCTTAATGTTCACACCTCCTCTCCCCCCCCCCACTCCCACTCCCACCACCACCACCTCCTCCTCCTTCCCCTCCATGTCTGCAGAAGAGGAAATATTACCGCGGTGCGTGCGAAAACACTGCTAATTCTCCGGGAAGTGAAATGCCATTAGAAGAGTCAAAGGGAGCGGGAGGGAGAGAAATCACCAGTTATTGTGAGACATGGACAGCCCGGGGTGCTGACACACTTCATCTCCACAAACAGGGCCGTCTCTGGAGGGAAACCTAAAACCAGGGTGTTTTGAACTCGGCTGTTTTATCCGTCCTGTATGCCTCGGAGGATAGAGCCATTAGCAGAGTGACTACACGCATAATGAGTTAAGAATAAGTGGGCTCCGGCATCGCTGGGAATGCAAAGCACATCGCTAGCGGCGCCGGCATGACAAACACACACACACACACACACACACACACACACACACACACACACACACACAGTGTTTTACATACTTTGATGTATTGTTTGTGGAATAATGAGGTGAAGAGAAATGCATCCCTACCTTGGGTGAAGCTGGACACCGTAGAGTTGCCTTTGCCAAGGTTGATGAGGTAGCCGTGCTGCGCCGGTCCGCTGACCCTGAACACCACCGAGTCCTGCCGGCTGTCTCGGTCCTCCGCCTTCAGGGTCTTGGAGGGATGAGGAAGCCCAGGTGACCCGTGTCCAGCACCCGGAGCGTGGGCGCGCCCTTGTTCACCACGATTCTGGGGCACCCCGTTGTCCACCGACAGGACGCGGATCTTCATGGCCTGGGGTTTGCGCGTCTCGTACACGGTGTCGGGGAACACGTAGAAGTCGGTGTGCGTGCCGTCCGTCACGGTGAAGGAGAAGCTGTCCTCCTCGGCGCCCTCGGTGCCGTCGTGCTTGTAACGTGATCATGTTCTCATTCAGGTCCTGCTTGGTGAAGGAGGTGACGGGGCCGGGTCCCTGTTGAACAGGCAGGCGGCCAATGGGACGGGCAGCTGGGTGACGGTGAATTTCAGGAGACGGTCAACCGTGTCGCGGTCCTCCACCGTCAGCTCGAAGGGAGTGATGAGTTTGTTCCACCCTCGGTCACACTGAGGCTGTGGCATCGTCACCACGGGCCGCTTGTTGTCCACGTTGATGATGGAGATGCGGAAGGTGCGGAACACCGGGTTGTAGCCGTCCGTCACCTCAAACTCGAAGCTGTCCATTTTCAACCTCGTCGTCCGCGGTGTGGAGGTAGTAGATTTTGCTCCCCGCCAGCTGCAGCTGTGTGAAAGAGGCGATGGGCATCCCGGGGGTGTCGGTGCACTCCAGGTGACCCCTGACAGGGGCACGGTGATGGTGAACACCAGGTGTTCCGTCGGGGCTGTTGAGGTCGGTGGTGCTGAGCAGGTCGGTGGGTCAGGGACACCCGGCCCCCTTCCTTCAGCGACACGCCCTTGTTGACCACGTCTGGGAACACCATGTCGATGCCCCCGATGGTGACGTAGAAGTACCTGTCATCAGGACGTTGATGCCGTCCGTCACGTCAAACTTGATGAGGTTCCCGGATCCCCTCCTGTCCGTTGTGGACCGTACACGATCAGGCCCAGGTCCCACCTCGTTCTGGGTGAAGTTTCATTGCTGACGGTGACGTTTAGTAGTGTGCCATCAGGCGCCGTCTTCTGCAGATAGCCCTGACTCGGCCCATAACGGATCACGTACGTCAAAGAGCATCGTCGCTGTCCAGGTCGGTGGCCTTTAGGACGTTACTGCTTATCACGCTCAGATCGCCGATCTCCACCTCTAGTCCGTCATTGATTGCCATCCGTGGCGTCTCGTCGTCGATGGGGATTATCATAACGATTACTGTCTTCTCCACACTGAACTTTCCGTCGGTGAGGACGACGTCAAAGCTGTCCTCTGTCGTCTCGGAGTTGTCGTGTTCGTAGACGATGCCCGGAGGCCTCCTCTGATCTGATCTAGAGTGAAGTTAGTGACGGCCACGGTGCCCGAGATGAGCTGAATTGAGAATGTAGCCGTGTTTGGGGGCCTCTGGTGATGATGAATATCAGTTCATCCGGGGGTTCATCTGAGTCAGCACCGTTCAGGATCGGCGTGTCTATCACGATGTTCATCCCCCTCCATCACCACAAACTCTCTCATGTAAATCTCAGGCTTCTCGTCGTTGGTGGGGGTTGGATGGAGATGGGGAAGAAATGTCTCTCGGGTAGTTGATGCCGTCGGAGCAGCGGAACGTGAACCTGTCCTCGACCGGCTCCACGCCCTTGTGGATACTTTGGACGTAGAAGATGTGGTTCTGTCGGATGTCCTTCATGGTGAAGGCGCTTTATTGCCGTACCCGACCGGGACTTCTTCTGAGCCGGGCGCCGGGGAGATGTTCTCCACGTAGCCAGACGTCGGCTGGACAATGATGGTACAGAGGAGGTCGTCGTTGGGCGTGTCCACGTCGCTGGTGCTGATGTGCGTGACCTCGATGGCGCTCTTCCCGCCCTCGGCGACGACGTACTGGGGCCCCACGAAGACCTCCGGCGCCCGGCTGTCCAGGGGAAGGATGGTCACGTGAACTCTGACCCCGGTGATTTTGTTACCGCCCACGGTCCACTCGTCGGACAGGGTCAGTCAGCGTGAGGTTGAACAGCGTCCTCCTTGGTGGTGACGCCGATCTCTCCGCTGGTGTGCGCGTACACCACCAGGCCGCTGATGATGTTGGCCTGCGTGAACCTGCCGGCCCGCACGCCGTTCACCAGGATCTGGCCCAAAGAGCGGCGGGGTCCTCCACGATGTAGGTCAGCCGGAGGTCGTCTGTGTCCCTCGTCGCGTCCCTGGATGACGTTGGTGGTAATTTCGGTCGCGCCGTTCTCCAAGACGTCCATGTAGGAGCCGATTGTGCCTGCCGGCAGCGAGATGGTGGGGGTCTCGTCATCAACGGGCTTCACGACGATCTTGATGGTGATGGGAACCACGTGCACCCCGTCGCTGACGTCCAACTGTATCGTGTCGACGGTCGATTCGTCTCCGTTGTGGACGTAACGAGATCCTTGCCGCGTCCAATGTCCTCCCAGACTGAATGTGTCGCCTTTGGTCATGTCGGTGAACGTGAACTGAAAATAGCCGTGCAGCGGGGCCTGGGTCAGCGTGAAGGAGATCTGTCTGCTGTCGGTGTCCGTGTCTGAGGTGTGCAGCTCTGTGCTGGTGATGACATGCGTGCCGCGCTCAAAGACGCTGAAGCCGGAGTTGGTGATCTCCGGCGGCGTGTTGTCCACAGGCTGGAGAATGATCGTAAACACTCCCTCTGCGCGGTTTCCAGAAGTATCTTCCACGGTGTACTTAAACTGTAATACATGAGTTGTTATCCCGAGCTCCAGGTAGGGTGGCTTGTAGGAGACTTTATGGTGGTTAATCTGAGCCTGAGTGAACGTAATGACTTCAGTGTCAGGCTTCTCTGTCAATACTATTGATCCCAGCACCACAGGGCTGTTCTCGTCAGTATCGGTCGGCGGCTGGACGATGGTGTACTTCAAATCTCTGTCTTCCGAGTCTAGGTCTGTGTAGCGGAGGAACTTTCTGCGGAAGAAGGTGAGCTGGTACTCGTGGACGGTCATCTGCAGGGTGATGCCGGGGTAAATTTCAGGCGGGAGGTCGTCGACGGGGAGCACCTTGATGATGAAGGAGCTCTGACCCGATTGGTTGGGCGGGTCGTTGTCATCCTGGACTCGGAACACAAAGTGATCCATGAGGGTGTCGGTGCTGTGGGGCCCCACGTGTTTGTAGAAGAGCTTGCCGTCCGTGATGTCTTGCTGCAGCCACTCAGTGACAACCTTCTCGTAGAGCTCCTCCTCCGCGTTGAACTTCCAGGTGGACGGATCCTCCGGGGCCTCGGCCTGCCGCAGCATCACCTGGCCCACGGTGGAAAAGGGCGGTTCTATCCTGAACAAAATGGTGGAGTCTTCTGAGTCGATGTCAGCAGCACTGAGCATGAGCGGGGAGATGAGCATCATCTGGTTCTTGAACAGAACCAAACCCGTGTTGGCGTTGATGATGGGCGGCTCGTCATCAGTCGGCACCACCGTGATGGGGAAGAGGAACTCCACCTCGTTGTTGCCATCCGTCATCCGGAAGATGATGTTGTCGCTGTAGGTGTCGCTGCCGTCGTGTTGGTAGACGACCGCGCCGGCGTCCAGGTCGGCCGGCGTGAAGAACTTCCTGCTGGAGCCCAGAACGCTGAGGTGGCCGTGGCGCAGGCCGGCGATGGCGGTGACCCTGACCTTATCCAGGTTGTCCTCGTCGCTGATCTCCAGGTTGTGTGAGCTGGAGAGCGCCCGGGACTGGCCCTCGTAGAGCAGCTGCCCGCTGTTCCGGGTCACCACAGGGGCCAACGTGTTCATGGGCTTAACCACAATCATGAAAGCGAAGGGGTCTGACACGGCCCCCTCTGTGTCGACAATCTCAAACACTATTTGGAAAATCCTCTCAGTGTCAGAGTCCACAGCGGGGGGTTTGTAAGCTATTTTCAATTCTTTCAGGTCTCCTTGGTAAAACGAGGTTATTGGCAAATTCCTGTCATCGGTGCTCACTATGTAGCCTTCCTCGAATGACAGGGGGAGGGTAATGTTGAAAATTAAGTCGTCAGCGACTGACTCTATGTCCTCCGCGGCCAGCATGTCTGTTGTGATCGCTGTCATGACAAACTGATCCACCTCCATCATCATCATCGCCACGAAGCTGGGCTTAGGCGCCGTGTTGTCCTCCCCCTCCTTAATCCGCACCAAGATTTGAAAAAATTCCTGCTTGAGCAAATTCCCCTCCTTATCTTGCAGCTCCACAAACATGGGGATGTAATCCCTGTTGGGAGACTTCAGGGCGAAGGTGTGCTGATAGCGGACGTTCATAGTCACGAACTCATCGCAGTCGAACATCGTGCCCAGGTTCCCGTCGCCCACCAGGTGTCCGTACCTGGGCAACGCGCCGCCCGCGGACAGCGACGCCACCTTGCACAGGTGCGCGCCGCGGTCGAAGGTGAACTCCAGGTTCCTCCGGTCGAGCGGGTTGCTGGCGGCCAGCGGCCTCTCGACGGTCAGCGGCAGGTTCTTGGTGAGCACCTCCAGCTGCGTGAAGACCACCCGCACCTCCATCATGAAGGGGATGATCACCGTGTCCGTCGGCGTGTCGTACCTGAGCTGCAGCCTCACGCGGTCCGTGGCGGGGCTGCGCGAGCCGAAGTGTGAGTACCTGACGTCGCGCGGACCGAACTCGCACGGGAACTTCTTGGGCGCGAGGTGCCCGGGCGAGAGGTGCGCGAGCGGGTCGCGGTCCAGCACCGTGATGCCGCACCTGTCCCCCGGCCGCACCTGCACCACCAGGTCGTTGACGGGGTCGACGTACGCGGACCGGCCGAACGCCACGCGGATGCCGTTGTTGGCCACGAGCACCGCGTCCTCGGACAGCTCGGCGCGCGTGGCGTACGACAGTCCGTGGCTGTCCGCGCGGGGACCGGGACCCGGACCCGGAGCCGGAGCCGGAGCCGACACCTGGGCGCACGCGACCCCCGGCACCCGCAGGAGCGCGAGGAGGCAGAGGAGAGCGAGACCGCGAGCGAGATCGCGAGCGCGAGCCGCGTCCATCATGTGACCCGTGGCGGGAAAGCGGAGCGGAGAGCAGCGCGAGGTCCCAACTTTCCTGGAGAGCAGCGCGCGCATCACCTGATGGAACCGCGCGCGCCTCGGCGGATCCGCGCGCTCCATCGTTCTGCCGCCACCGCCGCCGCCGCCGCCTCGCGCACCAAAGCCCCCCCCCCCCAAAACTTCAGACCCCCACCGCGCCCCGCCCCCCTCTGCCGCTGATTGGTCGGTGCCCCCCCACTGGAATGCGCCTCTCGCCTTGTGATTGGCTGGAGGAGGATGAGGGCTCGGAGCCTATAGATATATAAATAGTCTAAGTCTCAATATCTTATTTTATATATTTCTATATGTTGACTGTACATTTGTAAATCTGTTAGTTTATTTTTATTATTCTGTGTATTTCTCTATTGTTTTATTGTACTGTATTGCTATGCAACCTGGCACAAGGATTTCCTTCTGGATTAATAAAGTTCTATCTTATCTTATCTTATTTTATCTAATCTTAAATATAGATATATGTATAAAGATATATTTAAATGTTGGAGATGATAGATTACACATTATTGTATTGTTCTCTCGTTGTGTGGAGAGTTAGGGGTTAACTAAATCTAGTTGTGCAATTAGAGCTCATATGTCTACTTTATAATGTTTACAATACATCATACATCTTTATATATTTATATATTTATATATTTATATTTAGGGTTGTATATTAAGTGAAACTGAATCAGCAAGGTTGGCTGTTGTTAAAAGTCTAGGAAATAAATCACCTGTCAATCCCTTTTGTTATTATTATCATCATTATCATCATTATTATTATTATTATTTGTATTATTATTTGTATTATTATTAGTAATCATTTTTTGTATATATACTGTATATCTTTTTTTAATTGAATTAAATCACATGTTTCTGTATGTGAGACAAAGTTTCACAATCTCTGGCTCCCCCTAGAGGTCGGGTCCTGTATTGGTTTTACATTGGCAAAGTGTTATAAAGTTTTAATCAATTTGATCCAATCATTAAACATTTACACGTCATGATTTATTAGAAATATTGAAGGGACCATTCAGGTTTATAGCACAGCATACCATAAACATGTCTCAGTGCTTAATTTACACCCCTATCCTTCTATTGCAGGTTCACCTTGAGATATGAATGATAATATAGACTGTTATTCATGTCCTGTTTGAGAGCCATTGAGTGCATCAAAAATCGACCCAGTATCCCAGTTCAGAGAAAATCTTAAGGTATGTATGTATTATATTTTCTCTATTTTAGACTGCACCATACCACAGTCACTGCTAAAATGTCACACATCACAAACACGTCACATCGAATATAAACTACGAGGTGACCAATGAAAATACAAAGCTAATATTATTAAGAAAAACCAGGCCTGCACATGACATTTCATTATATGAAATATCAAATCCAGTCTGATTCGAGCATGTCCACACAGTCGGGCCTCTTTCTCAAGAGATATATAAGAGATATATAAATATCACAATGTATGACTCATCTCCCTTTGTATTGAAGTAAACACATTATTCTCCTACTCCTAGGACTTTTTCCTTCGAGTGCATCAAAAATCGACCCAGTATCCCAGTTCAGAGAAAATCTTAAGGTATGTATGTATTATATTTTCTCTATTTTAGACTGCACCATACCACAGTCACTGCATAATAAACTACGAGGTGACCAATGAATATAATGTCCCTTACCAGACACACAGTCCACCACGACCAGGGCGCCGTCAGTGACACGGAGAGCGGCGGTCACCTCGGAGGAGAAGTCCACGTGGCCGGGGGAGTCAATCAGATTGATCAGGAAGCCACTGCCGTTGCTGCCCTGCTTGATGAAGGCCAAGTCTTGCTCACTCAGCTCGTAGAACAGGGAGATGGCGCTGTGGCGGAAAGAGATCGGAAGCAGAAGGATTTGTATTAGGCTTAGTAAGAAAAGCTACGATTTGGGGTGGGGGGGTAATATTAATTTACGACACATGGGCCGGTAAGGTAAAAACACTCACGTGGACTTGATGGTGATACAGCGCTCCTGCTCGTCTTTGCGCGTATCCGTGAATCGGGTCTCCCCAGCACGTGACGAAGCGATGATACCGGCTTTCGACACGAGCGAGTCGGTCAAGGTGGACTTTCCGTGGTCAACGTGCGCGATGACGGACATGTTACGGATGTTTGCCTTTTTGTCCATGATGGCACGGATCTGGTCTACGGTAAAGTTCACCTGTTGGAATGAATGACATATGGGAGAGGAGAAATTTGTTTGTAAAAGACATTAAATACACTAGTCATCTACAATCAGCAAATGCTGACGTCCCATTGCTGATTCGGAGCGCAAAGAAAACATTAAATAAATATTGTCAGGGAAAAAAATTGAAATATGTCATCATACAAATACATTTCATTTTGTGTTGAGATGGATTTGGAGAGCACAAAATAAAGCATTTGCTGTTGTAAACGTGTGGCTCCTTGACAGACAGTTGCTCATACATGTCAAACAAACACGTCTACTATAAAAAAAATAAAAACGCCTTCAAGCTGCCATACAGGAGTCAACGGTGAAACACAATCACACATTTACTGTAATTACATGTTCATGACTAGGGTCCACGTCACGGCGGGGCTCCTCTTGTGGAGGGGACTGCGCGTTTTGGAGACCGTAACACTGACGCAGCATTAAGATCTCCTACAAAAACGCTTGTGTGTGTCGACGATGACTATCTGGCGGCCACCAACAACGCAGCTTTAAAAAAAAAAATCCCAACCCAAAACCATTGCACCAAAATAACAACCAAGGCGTCGCAGTATCCGCATTGAGTCGCAGTTCCAGACACAGACAGCCTCTCCCTCACACAAAAGGCCCCAGAAGGGGAAAGAAAAAAAAAAAAGGGGCGGTGGGGCCCTTCGCCATTTGCAGTGTATAGTCGTATGTATGAACACGCTGTAACAGGACAGTGTGTGTGGGTAACATAAGTTGCAAACGGGTCGATGCCAAGTCTTATGGTGGTGGGTGGAGGTGGTGGGCTAAGGGCCGCCGGGGTGCTGCGGGGACAAGCCGGTCTCTCGGCGGACCGGCAAGACGTCACGAACAAGGGCCACGTGTACAGACTTTTACAGGAGAAAAAAAAGAAAAGAAAAACCGCTCACATCCACCCCAAGAATCAGATTGTGACAGATGACGTTTTTACATTTTATTGTATTTTCTTCACACAACGACACAAGCGTCCGCCGCAGTTTTTAGTCAATACTTTGACGCAGGTCGTAATAATAAAGAGTCAAGTAAGGAGTCCCCGCTGCGACAAAGAAGGAGCCGGCGAGCTCCGCCATGAACACCCCTCCACAAAATAAGCGAAATTAAACCATAATATACTGAACAACACCACTGTCACGTCTCGTATAGCCGCCAGTACGCGTCTATTATCCAGGTAGCGGCAACACTGACGTCTAAAACACGCTATTACAAGCGAAATGGTGCAATTATAGACCGCGGCGACGTCAAAATGGGGGCGCCATTTTGTAAAAACGCAGCGTCCTCTTTTTAATTCTCCAAAAAGAACCATCATCATCATCATCATCCCGACAATAGCGCGTGAAAAGGGGCACACGGACACGGGAAGAAGCGGACACACACGCAACATGATGCCTCACACGTACCATTTTGACGGATGGTTTTGGATTCGCTCAGCGGTGGAGAAGGAGAATCCTTTATTACGCTGCCCACCTCACGAGGGCACAGGCAGGGAAGAGACAGCTGACGTCAACAAACGGGCTTATATAAGGACGACGTCGCGGCGTCATGACGTCACCGCCGCCGCTACGCTGCTGCTGTGTCAGAGTGACTTGCTTCCAGTCTTGCCCGGCTTTGCCTGTGCGTTGCATGGGTTGCAAGTGTTTGTTTTTTTCCTCCCCCTGTGTGACTGCGATAACAACAATGTTATGTGCGTATGTGTGTGTATGGCTAGATATACAGTGTATGCATCCACCAAAAATATTGCCCTTTGTGACTGCATTGTGATTCAGGGCTGTACAAATAACACTGAATTGAATTGAAATTGAAATATTGCCTCTCCAGACAGTACTGCAGCTGGAAATGCGCCTACGTCTGCGGGTGACCTCGCCCGACCCGGTTCAATGTACAGTATAATCCGTGTTTGGGAAAAAGCTGACGCAGGGTAGCGGAGGGTGGACGTGTCATGTCACGTGACTTGGGCCCTCCTTGGGTCACCCTTCGTCTCTGCCACTCGGATGGCAAAAAGCTACCACATGCTGCTCAATGCAGATCAGCAGTTATGTAGATCCACGAGGAGGCCTGGTGGCCTATAATGGCATAAAGTATAGTGTGTGTCTATTTTGGGAGAATGCGGTAAAGTGTTGTCCTTAGTTTATACCCATGCGTGTCATGCATCATTTTCATGCTTTCACTTTCAGCTAAAATTGGTTCCCTAGGCCTATTTCATGTAATCTGCTGTAGACACATTATAGCCTAATCAACATGCTGATCTCATATAAGGCCTACATGCTTATATTAGGCCTATATGCTTGTGTAAAGGTTTTGTTTGTTATTTTTAAATAATATAATTTATAATAATTGTATATTCATATATAAAACATAGGCCTACATATTCTTTGTGATAAGATTAGGCCATTTTAGCAAAAATAACCAGCATTTTCTAACATGTATGACATGTATGACAGAGCAGTTTTCAAGAATTCATAGTTGCAAGGATAATAGAACAAGTTTCATAATGACTAGATAGCCTGCATAATAGCTGGGATGAGAGCAGAAGTACCATTCTGAGTGTGTGTGTGGGAGAGGGGGGCGTTTATGCAGAGTCCAGGTGAACTCTGAACAGTTGGGTCTTGAGTCTCTTGAGGAAGCTGGTGAGCAACTCTGCCGTCCTGACATCAGCTGGGAGCTCATTCCACCAACAGAGAAGAGTTGAGACTTGGCAGAGCGATGTTTGCCTGTTTTTATCGTGGGTGACTCACATAAAATCAATAGTAATGTTAAAATGACCCTGCTGTCTCCAAATAACACACTTAACAATGTTCATAGGGCCATCAGAACCTACTGTATGTACACCTACATAACAGTGTCATTAAGCCTTGGTGTTCTCGTTCAAATGATATAGCCTATTCTTTATGGAATGTATTATTCATATTTAGGTTGATTCTATATAACATTTGATACAAACTTAAGTAACCTGACTACTTGTGTAGAGAGTGTGTGAAAATAATATCTCCAGTAGATGGCGCTAAGACATTGTTTCCAGTATTCCCTGTTTAGAGATACTGTGGATAGGTTTAGTTAACAATATCCAATCTGATTCGAGCATGTCCACACAGTCGGGCCTCTTTCTCAAGAGATATATAAGAGATATATAAATATCACAATGTATGACTCATCTCCCTTTGTATTGAAGTAAACACATTATTCTCCTACTCCTAGGACTTTTTCCTTCGAGTGCATCAAAAATCGACCCAGTATCCCAGTTCAGAGAAAATCTTAAGGTATGTATGTATTATATTTTCTCTATTTTAGACTTTTAGACTCACAAACACATCACATCGAATATTTAACTACGAGGTGACCAATGAAAATACAAAGCTAATATTATTAAGAAAAACCAGGCCTGCACATGACATTTCATTATATGAAATATCAAATCCAGGCTGCATAATTGTGTGGCTACAATAACAATCATCATCATAACAATCTAATATATTTTACACTGTAACTATCATTTAGCTAGACGGCAATTGGGTCATCCATGTAAGAAAGCATCTTTGGGTATAGTGCAAGAATGATACCCTGTGGGGATGATTGTATGGGGGAGCAGCAGCTTTTAAGATAGCTCACAGAGCATCAGCGGTGATATGACTCACAGCATTGTTGTCAACCAATACTAATCCTTTACTGCTGCGCCTAAATTCTACGCAAAAAACTGCTTGGATTATGTAGCATTTGCACCATAGCTGCCTTCACACGTTCATTTGAGCCAGAACTCCATAGCAAGACGACTTTAATTATCATGAATCGTTATCAAGAAAAATGTAAAATACAACCTCTGTCAAAGTTTGATATTATCATCGAGTCGTTCTTGATAACTCCTCCGAGCTAGAGTTAGCTGCCAAGTCATGCATATTTACATCGAAATACCTGGTAAGAGACAGTACACTGTCCCTGTCAAATGTAAAAAGGGGCAGAAAAGCACATTATCACAAGATCATCACAGGCCAATCAATAGCAGATAATCATTTAAGAGAGAAATGTAAGGTAAAGATACCAGTGCTGACATGTACACGTTTGTCTAAAAAGCTGTGGCAACCCGATACATTTTGTGCCCAGATTTAAAAGTGTATATACTGTATACTGCAGTGAGTGTGGTATCGAGGCAGACTTCAGATGTTTGGTGTATTCCGGAGACGTGGAGCATGAAAAACTAAAAGCCCCAGCATGCTTGGCTTGAAACCCTGGGAAAACAGGATGCCGGCAGGTCCCCCCGGTGACCCGAGAGCTGCAGTGATGCTCGTAGCACGGAAGCGGATCAGAGATGCGAAGGGTGAAGAGAGAGATGCTCCCAGGAAACGCCTGCGTCTGCCACCCCCCCCCCCTCCCCAAAAAACAACAACAACAACAACAACAACAACCCCACAACACAAACAAAAAGCAAGCTAAAGGCTTTGTCTGTCAACTCTTTACGTGCTTATGGTGCAAGCCCTTCTGTGGTTGCAAAAATATGTCTAACAACAAAAGTACAAGCTGGAAAAAGAGAAAAAAAAGTTAACTGGGAAATGGGACAAAGTGTTCAATAGAATTGCATATATTTATAGATTATGCAGTACATAGGCCAACGTGTGCTTGACGTGTATATTGTGCAATGTAATTGGTCTGTCAGTCAGTGAGTCAACAATTCCCTCTGTTAAGTGAACACCCTCGCTGCACGTATGACGAACGACATCAAATAAAACGTTGCTTGGACAAAAATCAGCGTGAAGCACAATTCGATGCTTGACACATTGACCATAATGTGATAGAATTGTGTGTCGACGTGCCAGCGTCCAAAAACAGGAAAAGCTGAACTGATTTGATGGATCCAACTAGACTGGGGCAAAATTAGAAAACGATTTACCGCACACAAGCCACACACACACACACACAAGCACAAGTCACTCGGTCACTTATTTGAACACATGCGGCGCCGGTAATTACCCACAGTGTGCTAACATGTGGGGGAACGGTGTGACATTTTCCGATTCACTCCATCGCACCTGATCCACCTGTTCCAGCACGTGCAGGCGAGCCAGGAAACGGGAAGTGACGCGACCCGACACCACATGATTGACGGGAGGAAATGACAGCCCACTGCCGGCTGAGTAATTGGCTATGGATTGAAATGACGTGAGACATTTGAAACAGGACAGGTCTCCTCTCCTCCTCTCCCACACCCCCCCCACCCCCAAAGTGCAGAAAGGCGGTCCTGCCATTCAAGAGGGGGGGGGCGGCCACGAGCTCATGTCTCGTCTTCTGTTTAATTTTGCTGTTGGGTGGGTGTTCGACGGCATGTCTCGTCTTCTGTTTAATTTCGCGTTTATGTCGAGTGGCGGCGTGCGACGAATGGGTTTCTGGCGTCAGACTCACCGCTATATATGAACCAACATGACTCTCGAGATTGCGTGGGTCACCTTTTGAACAAGAGTGAACCCTGAGTGTGGCGAGTGTGTGTGTGTTTGGTGGCTGGTTTAATTCTCCTCACCTGGCCCAGTTCGAGAGTCTGGGGTGGGTGGGGCTGCACACCCCAGTCGTGTGTTTTGCCTAATCGGCATACACAGGTTAAACCAGCTGCTCTGTCTGCCATTTTAGAATAAACCGGACCATTCACCCACCACCTGCCTGTGACCTTTGGAGGAGGCCCGATAGAAGCCACATTTGTGTGCCGTGGAGTATGGACACTGCCTGTATAAATCAAGGTTCAATAATCTCTCTGAAACCCCCTCCCCCTACAGAGACAGGGGGTCCACTCGTCCTCATTATCCACCAGGGTTCAGTTAACAGGACACAGGGGGTCTGTTTCTGAGGTATAGGTGCTGTGGAACATGTCAGTGATCTGCGAGTGCATCCTGTGCCGGACACGGGCAGGAATTTGACTTTCGGAGCCGATGGAAGTGATCCGGTATTCAGGAGGACCACTGTAGATGTCTCCCTCTAAGTAGCCTCTAAGACTGAATACTTATATCCATTTTAAGTGTAACCTGAGTTGAATGAAAATGTTACTCGCTGATGAAAAGTGATCGAGGTAGCTGAAGACCAGATTAGGAAGGAAAGATATTTTTCACATTTTAGCACAATGAAACACACAATGAACATTTTTGATTGTATCACGGAGGCTTTTTACATCTTGATTTATTTCACGGATCAAAGAGCTTCCCGGTCGTCGGCCCATGTCTGTTGATGGATGGCAGGTACGTCAGAAGCTACTTCTTTCAAACACAGGCGCACCCCAGGGTGCCTTATCCCATGGAGCTCCGTCGACACACACTTTGATCTTTCATCAGTAAATGAGTTTCGACCGCCGCGTTACGAAGCTCGTCCGGCTGTGTTTTCTTCAGCTAAGAGGATGCGATGTAGCCTGTCTTCGCCGGATCTCAAACTATTAATTCCTTCCCAGCTTCCTGGGTTATTATAATTCCCTCTGCATGCGCCTTATTCAAGCTGTTCTCAATCGTTTACAGCTGGCACAAAATGCAGCCGTCTGGCATGCTGACCAGAACTAGCCGTATACTGTTCCCCCCCCGTATGGCTAGATATACAGTGTATGCATCCACCAAAAATATTGCCCTTTGTGACTGCATTGTGATTCAGGGCTGTACAAATAACACTGAATTGAATTGAAATTGAAATATTGCCTCTCCAGACAGTACTGCAGCTGGAAATGCGCCTACGTCTGCGGGTGACCTCGCCCGACCCGGTTCAATGTACAGTATAATCCGTGTTTGGGAAAAAGCTGACGCAGGGTAGCGGAGGGTGGACGTGTCATGTCACGTGACTTGGGCCCTCCTTGGGTCACCCTTCGTCTCTGCCACTCGGATGGCAAAAAGCTACCACATGCTGCTCAATGCAGATCAGCAGTTATGTAGATCCACGAGGAGGCCTGGTGGCCTATAATGGCATAAAGTATAGTGTGTGTCTATTTTGGGAGAATGCGGTAAAGTGTTGTCCTTAGTTTATACCCATGCGTGTCATGCATCATTTTCATGCTTTCACTTTCAGCTAAAATTGGTTCCCTAGGCCTATTTCATGTAATCTGCTGTAGACACATTATAGCCTAATCAACATGCTGATCTCATATAAGGCCTACATGCTTATATTAGGCCTATATGCTTGTGTAAAGGTTTTGTTTGTTATTTTTAAATAATATAATTTATAATAATTGTATATTCATATATAAAACATAGGCCTACATATTCTTTGTGATAAGATTAGGCCATTTTAGCAAAAATAACCAGCATTTTCTAACATGTATGACATGTATGACAGAGCAGTTTTCAAGAATTCATAGTTGCAAGGATAATAGAACAAGTTTCATAATGACTAGATAGCCTGCATAACAGCTGGGATGAGAGCAGAAGTACCATTCTGAGTGTGTGTGTGGGAGAGGGGGGCGTTTATGCAGAGTCCAGGTGAACTCTGAACAGTTGGGTCTTGATCTTGAGTCTCTTGCAGACGCTGGTGAGCGACTCTGCCGCCCTGACGTCAGCCGGGAGCTCATTCCACCAACAGAGAAGAGTTGGTCGAGACTTGGCAGAGCGATGTTTGCCTGTTTTTTATCGTGGGTGACTCACATAAAATCAATAGTAGTGTTAAAATGACCCTGCTGTCTCCAAATAACACACTTAACAATGTTCATAGGGCCATCAGAACCTACTGTATGTACACCTACATAACAGTGTCATTAAGCCTTGGTGTTCTCGTTCAAATGATATAGCCTATTCTTTATGGAATGTATTATTCATATTTAGGTTGATTCTATATAACATTTGATACAAACTTAAGTAACCTGACTACTTGTGTAGAGAGTGTGTGAAAATAATATCTCCAGTAGATGGCGCTAAGACATTGTTTCCAGTATTCCCTGTTTAGAGATACTGTGGATAGGTTTAGTTAACAATATCCAATCTGATTCGAGCATGTCCACACAGTCGGGCCTCTTTCTCAAGAGATATATAAGAGATATATAAATATCACAATGTATGACTCATCTCCCTTTGTATTGAAGTAAACACATTATTCTCCTACTCCTAGGACTTTTTCCTTCGAGTGCATCAAAAATCGACCCAGTATCCCAGTTCAGAGAAAATATATCTTAGGACTGCACCATACCGCAGTCACTGCTAAAATGTCACAACATTCACAAACACAATCAATCGAATATAAATTACGAGGTGACCAATGAAAATACCCAAAGCTAATATTATTAAGAAAAACCAGGCCTGCACATGACATTTCATCATAATGAAATATCAATTCCAGGTGGCATAATTTTGTGGCTACAATAACAATCATCATCATAACAATCTAATATGTTTGACACTGTAACTATCATTTAGCTAGACGGCCAATTGGGTCATCCGTGTAAGAAAGCATCTTTGGGTTTAGTGCAAGAATGATACCCTGTGGGATGATTGTATGGGGGAGCAGCAGCTTTTAAAGATAGTCCACAGAGCTATCAGCGGTGATATGACTCACAGGCATTGTTGTCAACCAATACTAATCCTTTAACTGCTGCGGCCTAAATTCTACGCAAAAAACTGCTTAGTTTTCCCCCCCCAAGGATTAGTTAGCATTTGGCACCATAGCCTGCCCAGAAACTCCATAGCAAAGGACGACTTTAATTATCATGAATCGTTATCAAGAAAAATCTAAAATACAACCTTGTCGAAAGTTTGAATATTATCAATCGAGTCGTTCTTGATACACTCCCTGAGCTAGGAGTTAGTTGCCAAGTCATGCATATTTACATCGAAAGACCTGGAAAGAGAGTACACTGTCCCTGTCAAAATGCCCCTCCAAATGTACATGCCAGCCTTCCGCAAGAGACTCAGACCCACCTGTTTAGAGTTCACCTGGACTCTACATAACCCCCCTCCTTAACAAGAGAACTCAAGACCCAGCCTGTTCAGAGTTCACCTGGACTCTACATAAACCCCCTCCCTTAACAAGAGACTCAAGACCCACCTGCTCAGAGTTCACCTGGACTCTAATAAACGCCCGCCCGCACTAACCTGCGTGTTTATATGTCTTAACATTTATTATTGCACTTAGCATTGTTGTTCGTTCTCACGATGTTTGTAATCATGCTAGAATCACACGCCTGCCCCAGCTACTTATGCAGGCAACTTGGCAATTATGAAAATCGTTTCTATTCGTCTCATAAATATGATATGCTCGGAAAAGCTCTATTCTTATCTTCAGGTACCACAGTGATATAATGTGCTGGCCTCTTCCTTCAAACAAACTGTACTCTTGTAAGTCGGCTTTGGATAAAGCGTCTGCCAAATGCCCTAAATGGTAAAGTGTACATGTAAAAAGGGGCAGAAAGCACATTATCACCAAGATCAATCTAAAGGCCAATCAAATAGCAGACCAATTCATTTAACGGAAGAAATGTAAGGTTAAGATACCAGCCACTGGACATGTACACGTTTGGTCCTAAAAGCTGTGGCAAACCCGAAACATTTTGTGCCCAGATTTAAAAGTGTATATACTGTACACTGCAGTGAGCGTGGCATCGAGGCAGACTTCAGATGTTTGGTGTATTCCGGAGACGTGGAGCATGAAAAACTAAAAGCCCCAGCATGCTTGGCTTGAAACCCTGGGAAAACAGGATGCCGGCAGGTCCCCCGGTGACCCGAGAGCTGCAGTGATGCTCGTAGCATGGAAGCGGATCAGAGATGCGAAGGGTGAAGAAGAGAGATGCTCCCAGGAAACGCCTGCGTCTGCGTCGTGCCCCCCCCCCTCCCCAAAAAAACAACCAACAACCAACAACAACCCCATAAACACAAAACCAAACGGAGCAAGCTAAATGCCCTTGGTCTGTCAACTCTTTACTGTGCTTATGGTGCAGAGCCCTTCTGTGGTTGCAAAAATTATGTCTTAACAACAAAAGTACAAGCTGGGAAAAAGAGAAAAAAAAGTTAACTGGGAAAAAATGGGACAAAGTGGTTCAATAGAATGGCATGATATTTATTAGATTATACAGTACCATGAGGCCAACGTGTGCTTGAAGTGGTATATTGTACAAATGTAATTGGTCTGTCAGTCAGGTGAGTCACAATTCCCGTCTGTTAAGTGAGACACCCTCACTGCACGTATGACGAACGACATCAAATAAAACGTTGCTTGGACAAAATCAGCTGTGAAGCTCAATTGTCGGATGGGGCTTTTTTGGGGGAAAAAACCCCAGGTTGGGGAAAACCCCATAATGTGATAGATATTGGTGTGTCGACCGTGCCAGCGTCCCAAAAACAGGAAAAGCTGAACTGTTTGATGGATCCAACTGAAACTGGGGCAAAATTAGAAAACGATTTACCGCACACACACACACACACACACACAACACAAGTCACACGGTCACTTATTTGAAGAACATGCGGCGCCGTAATTAACCCATAGCGTGCTAAACATGTGGGGAACGGTGTGACATTTTCCGATTCAACTCCATCGCACCTGATCCACCTGTTCCACAAGCCGGCGGAGGCGACGTGCAGGCGAGCCAGGAAAACGGGAAGTGACGCGACCCGACATCCATGATTGACGGAGGAAATGACAGCCCACTGCCGGCTGAGTAATTGGCTATGGATTGAAATGACGTGAGACATTTGAAACAGGACAGGTCTCCTCTCCTCCTCTCCCACCCACTCCTCTCCCACCCCCCACCCCCAAAGTGCAGAAAGGCGGTCCTGCCATTCAAGAGGGGGGGGGGCGGCCACGAGCTCATGTCTCGTCTTCTGTTTAATTTTGCTGTTGGGTGGGTGTTCGACGGCATTGGTCGCGTTTTTTCGAGTGGTGCGTTTACGTCGAGTGGCGGCGTGCGACGAATGGGTTTCTGGTGTCAGACTCACCGCTATATATGAACCAACATGACTCTCGAGATTGCGTGGGTCACCTTTTGAACAAGAGTGAACCCTGAGTGTGGCGAGTGTGTGTGTGGTGTTTGGTGGCTGGTTTAATTCTCCTCACTGGCCCAGTTTCGAGAGTCTGGGGGTGGGTTGGGGCGGCACAACCCCAGGAGCGCTAGTGTTTTGCCTAATCGGTATACACAGGTTAAACCAGCCATCAACACACACACACACACACACACACACACACACACACATCAGGGAGCGGGAGTGCTGGCATCTTAGCATGTACCACCTGCTCTGTCTGTCCTGCCATTTTAGAAAACACTAACACCACTGCCTGTGACCTTTGGAGGAGCCCGATAGAATGATGGACAACTGCTGTATAAATCAAGGTTCAATAATCTTTCTGGAAACCCCCTCCCCTACAGAGACAGGGGTCCACTCGTCCTCATTATCCACCAGGGTTCAGTTAACAGGACACAGGGGGTCTGTTTTCTGAGGTATAGGTGCTGTGGAACATGTCAGTGAATCTACGAGTGCATCCTGTGCCGGACACGGGCAGGAATTTGACTTTCGGAGCCGATGGAAGTGATCCTGGTATTCAGGAGGACCACTGTAGATGTCTCCCTCTAAGTAGCCTCTAGACTGAATACTTATATCCATTTTAAGTGTAACCTGAGTTGAATGAAAATGTTACTCGCTGATAAAACGTGATCGAGGTAGCTGAAGACCAGATTAGGAAGGAAAACTATTTTTCACATTTTAGCACAATGAAACACACAATGAACATTTTTGATTGTATCACGGAGGCTTTTTACATCTTGATGTTCAGGGGAGATTATTTCACGGATCAAAGAGCTTCCCGGTCGTCGGCCCATGTCTGTTGATGGATGGCAGGTACGTCAGAAGCTACTTCTTTCAAACACAGGCGCACCCCAGGGTGCCTTATCCCATGGAGCTCCGTCGACACACACTTTGATCTTTCATCAGTAAATGAGTTTCGACCGCCGCGTTACGAAGCTCGTCCGGCGGTGTTTTCTTCAGCTAAGAGGATGCGATGTAGCCTGTCTTCGACGGATCTCAAACTATTAATTCCTTCCCAGCTTCCTGGGTTATTATAATTCCCTCTGCATGCGCCTTATTCAAGCTGTTCTCAATCGTTTACAGCTGGCACAAAATGCAGCCGTCTGGCATGCTGACCAGAACTAGCCGTACACAACCCATCCTGTTGTACTGTTCCCCCCCCCCCCCCCGTGCTTTTACACCACGCTGACCATCTCCAACAGAAACAACCTCACCAGTATCTCACACACCAGTCATCCGCTCCCCCCACACCGAATCTCCCGGACGTTAATGACAAAGCTACCGTACTGTACGTCTTGCACTTACAATAGTGAATGACACCGATGACCCGCTTCATCAATATTTCACACTTCTGCCGTCACGCCGACAGAGATCCAGGTCTCTGAAGTGGAGGAAAGCGCAAAAAAGATTTTTACTGTGTAATATGTGTAATATGTGTATATGTGTACTGGGTGATTGATGAGGAATGGATGTCATGTGATTAATCTATATGTCATTGTTATCTATGTTTCTATGGACATGCTGTGAAAATGAATTTCCCTACGGGGGGACGATAAAGACTATATACCAAACCTCGGCACCTCATTATCCCTGTCCTGCTTCGCTCCTCCTTTGGCTTCGTGTAAAATTCTGAATACACTCCAAGATCCTTGTAGTGTACGAGGCCCTGCAGGACCTTGGCCACTCTTACACCTCTGATCTCCTTTTTATTCATTCACTCAGATCCTGAAATCTCTGGGCTTTTATCTTTTCCTCGCTCCAACCGCAAACCAAAAGGTGATTGCGCCCTCACTGTTTCAGCCACAACCCTCTGGAGGCCCCTCCCCCAATCTAGCAGATTTGCCGAACCCTTGGACTGTTTTAAGCACCTTCTAAAAACCCATCTTTATATCTTTCTGTCGATCTCCATTCCTGTCTTATCTTTGTGTGTGTGTGTATGTGTGTGTGTGTGTGTGTGTGTGTGTGTGTGTGTGTGTCTGTGAAGTACTTTGGAACCACTGTGTGTCAAATGTGTGTATGAAGTACTTTACTTTAGCAGTGTGTTTTAAAAAGTGCTATATAAATAAAGCTTTACTTATATGTTTTTCACACTGCACTTAACCCCTGGGTTAAGGATGCATTTAACCCCGCACTTAACCCCGGGTTAAGGATGCATTTAACCCCGGGCTAAGCAGCGTTTCACACTTGCATCTTTGAGAGAGGGTTAGCACCGCTTTTAACCCTGGGTTAACTAACCCCGCTACGAAGCAGGGTTAGCACCGATCCCCGAAATGCGGTGCCAAGAACACTAGTGTGAAACATTGTGGGGTTAGAACGTAACAGCGATATCAACGACTATCCATCCAACCACAGACCGCAACCTCATTTGCATATTAACGTGCTAATCACCCGCGCATCTGTGAAGGCTATCTTCAACATTAATTTCTCAGCACTTAAAATACAATCGAAAACCTCCTCATGTACTCTTCTCTTCTCCAGTTTCATTTTTATTCTCTCGTCGCTCTCTCGCTCTTTTTTGTGTGTGTGTGTGTTTAATTGCTATCGCCATCACAGCGGCGCGATGGCGTCATTTTGACAGCTAAGCCGGCAAAAAACGTAAACAAAGGTCACGTGCTGGGTCAGTCCAATCATTTTCGAGAACCCAATAAATATTCAAATGAGAACGTTAACCCGCGGGGTCTACAAGCTCACAGTGTGGAATCCTGAACACTGAATCAACCGGGGGTCAATTGTTAGCCCAGAAAACTAGTGTGAAAACGTGAGATAAATGAACCCAGGGCTATGTTAACCCAGGGTTAAAGTTAACCCTGGGTTAACATATTCAAGTGTGAAAAGCCTATTACTTACTTACACTAACGAGATGCAGAGCTCCTGTCACTCATCCGCATGACATCATGGCTTCGGTGGGCATTCTGTATGAATGGGACGTAGTAAGGGAAGGAAAATGTACACAGTGGGTGGCAGTAGCTCAGGAGGTAGAATGGTTGTCTGGAAGGTTGCTGGTTCGATTCTGACACCTGACCCCCGATTGATGGGTGAATGTGAAACAATATTGTGAAAGCACTTTGAATAAAAAGCACCATATAAACGCTGTCCATTTAGAGTGCTCTTGTCATTAATGCAACAAAAAAACCTCGACGAAATAATTAGGCTGAGCACATCTCGGGCCGCTCCTCTCACTCACTTAACTGGGAAAAAACATAAAAAAAAAAAACCTTTTCGTGGTGACCTTCACGATTTGAACATCAACAGAGCTCTGCTGCAATGTCACGTCTCTTCACCCCCCCCCCCCCTACCCAAACAAGCTCCACAAAGCCGCTGTCTCTGTGCCACCGCGGCTGTCTTTCATACTAAATCGATGGATTCAAATGTGAGCAAAGAACCGATGAAGCCAGACTCGAGGGATTCTTCACAAAGCCTGCGGTGAATCCAAAGTGAATCCACACCTTTTTGAGGCGCGATAACTTTGGACATTTTGAAATAATGTTTAACATCACAGCTTTAAATACAAAAATGCGACTGCAAAATTGAAGCTTCTCCTCAGGTGCGAGGATGTGCTCTGCATTATTCCACCGCGGCATGGAGACCGCGGTCGCTAATTACCGTGTGGGCCAGCAACGCGCAGCAGGTCGCACGGTTCGACTGCAAACACATGACACCTGACCCCCAGTAGGAACAGTGTACATGTATACGCTTGTGAATATGTATTGAATGCTATATACCTATACAGTATATTTCTGACACTGGCCTTATCGTCCTCTCTTGCTCTATGCCGCAGTATGCCATAATATATTAATAGGAATACATTTCCATCTGTGTTGCTTGTCGATGCTTGAATCTAGCCTTGAAGCTCACGGATCTTGCCTGGTGCCATGTTGCCATGTTGTCATGTTGCCACGTTGCCACGTTGCCTTGTAGCCTTACCTTACTACACCAAGGAAATGTAACATTTTGCTTGCAAGGGTAAAAAAATAAATACAACATATCCACTGCCTACTTTCTGCCTGGGTCGCTGTCAAAAGAGAACATTTTATATGTAATCTGCTGTGCTTTCTGTCATGGTGGGATGATTGCTTTAAAGAACAACCGTAGCGGGCCCCTTCAGCACCAACGCTATGTACTAATGTGTTGCTTTGACGTGTCCTCTGAGTTCTATTTGTGGCAACAATCGAAAAACAGCCGCCGCTAAACACCAAGCACCCGTGGAGAATGAGCAGAAGAGACAGATAAGGAACAGGTTATCGCTAAGTGCATTCCTCAGCCCCGCTGCATCGTGTGTGTATTCATCAAGGTGCTGACATAGTGTTGACATGGAGCAATTAACTGTCATGTCAGATTCTAATGAATTCTAATGTAATCACCCCGATAATAATAATAATAATAATGTTGATCATTATTGGGCTAATTTAAGGTAAGATTTGATGCTGAATGTAGTCAGACACCTGTGCGGTTTTGTTCATATAATATGTATTACACCTCATGTAATATTTACTTCGTCCTTCACATCAGGTGGCATTAGTACAGAATATTGCATTTCAAAGGGGGTATTTTTGCCAAATGAATGCAAATCATAATGGACTGACCACTACTCCCATTCCCATTCCAGTGGTGAACTGAAGAAAAGGTCAAAAAGTAAAGGTGTATTTGGTATTTGGCTTGTTTTAAAATATGTCATACCTCAGTATCTATGTTCATATGTAGGCAATGTTATGTTTTTATGACAGGAAATGGTCATTATATTTATTTTAGGACATCTTTTCATTCGTTTTCAGTAAGTAAGAATGAGTAAGAATGTAAGAGGAAGAGGGCGGTGGAGGACCAGATGCATGCTGGGGATTTGCAGGCCACTCCCTCAGCAAGGCCTGTGAACCCTGGGCATTACAGGAGCGAGCAGGAGGAGGGCTATCAGTGACAGCGTGGAGGCGGCAGGGAGAGCATCTAGAAGGCTCTGGCTGAAAACGGGGTGACCAGTCGAGGGGCGGTAGGACGCCACTTGGACACAGGGCTGAGGCTCGGTCAACCTCGGTCGGGTCACCTGGAAGAGGGCGTCTGTTGCGAGACCTCAAGCCACACAGGACACAGGAATCCAGGATACAAGACTGATGAGGTGTCCGAGGTTGTCAGGGGACGTATGAATAGCTAAGATTTGTACTGTTTTTTTTATCAGAAAGATAATTAAATAAGTAACACTAACAACATCGGTCCAAGGGCATATGTCCAGGGCCGATATTTCTTTCCCGGCACACCCCTGCTCATAACTTTGAATGGATCGTGACAACATCGCCGCAAAGCTGACCAATCAAATCATTAATTTAACCAAAAAAGCATGTGGAATTTGTATAAACTGCTGCTTCTACAGTAGTGTTCTGAAAATGTAGGTTACTATAGAGTTGGACTACTACTAAATGGTAAATGGTAAATGATTAGCACTTGTATATCGCTTTCACACGAAGCGCTTTACAGTCGCCTCACATTCAACCCATTCCATACACCGACGGCGGTGCCAGCCATACACGGTAACAACCAACACGTCAGAGCAGTTAGTGTTTGGCCTCTTGCTCAGGGACACCTCGACAGTCGGAGCCCGGGGACAGAACCAGCAACCTTCGGGTTGCCAGACAACCGCTCTTACCTCCTGAGCAAATGCCGCCCACTCCTACTGCTACTTTCTACTGCTACTTTCCTTCAACAAATGTACTCTTTGTAAGTCGCTTTGGATAAAAGTGTCCGCCAAATGCCCAAAAATGTAAATGTACTGCTGCTGCTGCTGCTGCTACTGCTGCTGATGAGACCCAACATTTTAAAATCCCAACATTTATTTAATCTGATTGGAAATCAACATATTCCTCTGGTACGTACAACCAGCTGCTGGAAATCTGGTCGTTTTTGATGCAAGTCCAAGCTCTCATGAATAGAAGAGAGAGAAGAGAGAGAGAGAGAGAAGCCATCTCATTTCCTCCAGCTAGAAGCTACTTCCAAAATAAACCCTGTTATCTCATTTGTTAGTCTGCGCTTGTAACCCCTGCAGGTGACCTGCTGTATCTCATTTAGTTATTTATTTTGCTTTGAATACAAATGGCTCCGCTATACGAGCGTCGCGATAATCCAATTCAATGAGATGAATAGTGAGCGAGGCGCTATTTTGAACGACACTTCTGCATTTGACTGAATTGGTTCCACGTGTGTGTAGATGTGTCTGCGCACAATGCTTTCTGGATACCTCTCCATTTGAGCCATGTCCAAATGTCAAACTGTCCGAATAGTTCCGATAGTGAAGACCTTGAAAGTTTTACTGCGCTAACCAATTTGAATGAATAACCCAATACAATTCCAAAACTCTAAGAGGTTATACTTAATTCAGTGCATGTGCTTTTCAGTTATTTCAACTGGAGGTTGAACCGGGCCTTGGGGGGTCGTTACCCTGAAGAGCAGCAGCTGCAGTGTCACCGGAGTGTTTTGGGGCTGAAATTTGGAGTAATCTGTAAAGTAAAGTAATCCGCCCTCCCCTTAATGGACACTCACTCAGCCTCTGTCTGCACTCAGCCCAGCATGAAGATGGAAAATACAGAAAAATCACTAACTTCATCATCCAGCGGCATATATATATATATATATATATATATATATATTGGGAAATGATGACGTAAAACCAAACAAAATACCGTTCCGACATTTCACACACAAATGAAATGTTCTGCTGTGTGCAGAGTTAGCGATCCACTGGACGCGCTGTTGAATCAGACAAAAGAAAACATAGATATCCATACAAAGTTTGCTCCATTCACAGGACGCGCTTTTTACACGACTCAACGGGACGGCTTTAAACACTGTTGAAGACCCCGTCTATTCACTTATGCTTTTACGAGATAACATCTTTCCCACATCTCTGGGGCGGCAGTAGCTCAGGAGGTAAGAGTGGTTGCCTGGCTACCAGAAGGTTGTCCGCCGAGCTAAGTGTCGAGGTGTCCCCGGAGCAAGACGCCACCTAACCCTAACTGCTCCTGGCGTGTTGGTTGTTACCCTGCATGGCCGCCGTCGGTGTATGAACGGGTGAAAGTGAGGCAACTGTAAGACGCTTTAAATAAAAGGGGTATATAAACGCAATCCATTTACCTTTTCGTAAAAACATAGGTTTTACGTTAAAGAATATTAACATGAGTACAAACGTAAGAGAAGAAGAGGGGAACCTAAAGAAATGCAAAACCACACTGAAGCGGCACGCGGGAATCCTGATGAGACACCTCCCAGCCATGGAACAAAATGTCATCAAAAAGCTTGGGACCGTCCAAGGAGACGCTGTTCATGCTCTCCCATGAATAACAATGTCGATCCAAGGCTGTACGCGTCTCTATCTCAAGGTGCAAGACACCCGAGGTAATGGGATCGGTACATGATCAGGTTTCCATGGCAGTCCGGACACTATTATCATAAGGAGTATGAATTTCTTGTCTCTCGTTTTTGTTGTTGTTGTTGTTGTCGTTGTTGTTGAAAGCACACACAGCCCCGCAACAATGCCGTCGTGAATATCCCAATTCCTCGGACCTCGCGGGGAATTAAAGGTTACGTCTGGGTTCGGAGTATGCGGGCGATCGGACGCGATACAACCATACATAAACATCGGACGATGAATTTCGATGATGCGACTGGGAAATGGGTTCATGTTTCCGAAAATAAATCGAAATAAATACATTTTCCTATTATCATTTAGGGTAAAAATCCATTATTTTTAAAGCATCCATACTCCACAACAACGCCATAGTGTATACAGTATATCACAAGTTCTAGGAGCTCTATAGGAACAAATTGTCCCTGCTGTGGGTTCCCGGGAAGCTTATAGGGCGGATGGATAAGTGGACAGCGATGGATGTTGGCCGGCCGCACAGAAATCGCTCCCAGTCACGCATTGTGCCGCCGCTGACAACCCAGCGACTGTGACAGCCATTGATTAAGTGTCTCTCGCCACAACATGGCCACTTCCTTCAGCCTTCATACATAGTGTGATATAGCGGGTATAAAATAAAACATCATTTTGCATTGCAGAGAGAGGCATTAGAGAACCTGTGTATGGCGGGGGGAAGAGATCAGAGGTCACCGTTGGAGTCGGACAAATGGCGAGTGTTTGTGACAGCTTTGGACGTCCGTTGAAAAACAGGGATTTCTTTTTCTATGATATTAAACCAATGACTGGCACCGTGTCAGAAGCCTAGAACGAGGAATCCGGTTTAAATATGGAAGCAGAGTGTGTGGCTAGACGAACGGCGTGTCAGTAAATGAACGGGCTGCTACTCCGGGATGGAATTGAATACCGATCGAGGAGCGGCGGTGGTATCTGAGCGTATGGCAGCCGGCTGTCGGCCTCGAGCGTGACGATCCCCGGGACACAATTACCCCCCCCCCCCCCCCCCCCCCCCTGCTGCACTTGACAGTGATGTAAATCGATGAGAGACATCCTCTGGTTTTCATGCTACCCCTGGAATCCACTTTCAGACGTATATAACCAATGAATGAGAAATCCCACCTTTGAAAAAGAGCCGTGGAATAGAAGTGACATTACAAGGCTGTGGTTTCACCATTGTAGACCCTTCCTTTCACTCTGTACCTTGAGGGAGAGGTTTTTCAATTGAGATTGGAACGCATTTTTAGTTCTATACAACTTCCGGAAAGCGGCTCCGGCCAATCACGACCAAGACAACGACACAAAAACAGCTTTTTCTAAAGTCTGATGGCAGACAAGCTAGAATCTGGGTGAACGGAGTGTTTCACTGTCTTTTGCTTCATATTTGTTTTCGTCTGATCACGCTGCCGGAGGCGCACACAAACTTGGCCAGCAGTAGTACACTGTTTAAAAAAAAGTGTCAGTAATGGATTCAGATCAACACCGTGTAGCCTAGTGGCCACTGGTTAAAATCCTCCGTCAGGAAGCTTCATGCAATCACGCAAATTATATTTCTCCGACCGAGTATATCCGTAACGAAGCAGGAAGGCGCAACCCTCGGCCTTGCGGTTTTCGGTTTCCAGTTTTCGGTTTTCTGTGCGGTCTCTCCAACCCACCAGAAGTTCTGCTATAACACAGCCGGGCTGCTGGATGCCGGATTAGTCCAATCACAACAGGGGATGTTCCAGCGACCTTGGGGGGCCACCGGTTTCTCATTCGGAACTGTTTTGGGATGGGAAAAAAAAAGCTTGCCAAAAATGGCAACCCCGGTGAATCTGTTTTAGAGGAGGTCGATACTCTCCTTAAACCCGGCGACTTCAAAAGAGGCACGGTCACAAGGTTTGCGCTTATGCAAATCAGCCTGATTAATGCACAGTGGTGTTGGGCTTTCCTGATTTCAAATATACTCTCATTCATACAGAAATAGGTTTGAGAGTGTCTGTGTTAAGGTTGCACGCCTGCCTAAATTAAGGCTGGTACACCTTATCTGCATCTGCATTAACAGCCGCGATGTGGCTATAAAATACATTCTATTCAATAGTAAAATATAGACCTGCGTTTTATTCAAATTCTTGCAGAAATATATAATAATAGATAATAATTGATTGACTTTCAGAACCTGATTGTGTTTGACAGGCCTGGAGTACTCCGGTCTGGTCTTGGTCTTGAGACCAAACTTGTTCTGCGAAGAGCCCAAAGCTGTGTTTGGCATGGCATTGCGACATATTGATTTTAAATTGTAGTTCCTCAGTTTATCGCTTTATACGCTAGTCGTGGGCCCGTTTCAAAGAGTGGCCGTGGCCGTCCCAATGGGACCAATTGTGTGGCCTCTGGCCGGTCGCTTGCAGCTTTCTTCAGAACCGCTCATCCAAAAAGCAAACATTCTCGACACTGCGCTTCCTTGGGTCCTCAGCGATACACCCACCAAGTGTCAAGTGAATCATACGTACTGTGGCAGCCGGCCACCGAGGAGCATAAGAGGAGAGAGATATGGAAGCATTATTTCATTATGGGCCGTTCCCGGCATTCACACTTCGGCCCATAGAGAGAGCCCCGGAGACACAGCCGTCTAGACCGGCAATCATCCGAATTGGAAAAACCTGCGCCTGGTTAGAGGAACTCCGCCTTGCCAATCAACGCCCTGGTTACAGGACATAAATAGACGAGGACCCCACAAGTGGGGGAAGTGGTGGTGGTGGAAGTGACAGAGATAGCGGTGATAGAGTTGATATTAATGCGCTGTGGATGTTCTGTGTTAGCAGAAGAAGTTGGCTGTGTGCCTTTGCCTTTGAACGTCTGAGAATTTGTCCCGGTGGGCTAGACCCTGCTTATGGACTACGACGATGACTACTGGATTACGGACTTGGCACTGCTAATAACTGTAACCTCTCACTCCCCCTTACAGTCGATAAAGAGTTTGTATTTCATTGAATTTTGGTGTGGACATTGAATTCATTATTTTCAGTCTCGTGAACACTCTGAACCCCACTGAGTGTGTCACAATACATACAGTACATACATACATACAGTACATACATACACAGATACAATACAGTACATACAGTTTCTTTGTATTTCTTGTGTTTCTTCAGAGTTATTAGTCTAGCATAACATGATGTGTTGATGTGTGTCCTTCCATGCCCGAAAAAAACCCAAAAAAGGATCAACCTCCAGACTCCATCTGAGCATTCTTTGAAGCCGTTCTTTATAACAACGACAGGCAGAACTAAAGAAAGACGTGATAGGGAACGAGCTCCCAGCCCACGTCAGGACGGCCGAGTCGCTCACCAGCTTCCACTGCAAGAGACTCAAGACCCACCGGGTCAGAGTTCACCTGGACCTGGACCTAGACCCAAGCACTAGCATGTTGTTAGTACGTCTCGGCATTATTAATAGTCATTTTCATTGTTCAGCATATTGTATGTTCTTAGATGTTGGTACTGCACTCAGAATAGCTCGTTCTATGAAGTTTGAAATTATGAATTCTTGAAGCCTGCTCTATTCTTATCTTTATGTACCACAGCGATATATTACTCTCTTTCTACAAGTATGTGTGTGTGTCTGTGTGGATGACGTGTCCGTGTGCATATGTGTGTGTGTGTGCGTGTGCGTGTGTCCGTGTACATACACATACACGCACACGCACATTGTGTTTATATGTGTGTGTGTGTGTGTGCATTGCATGTGCCTTTCCCTGAGATCATTGGCGTCCCTTGAAGCGGTTTCATATTTGACAGCATCTTTCAGAAACAGCGAACATAAAACATTGACGAGGGCCAAACCTACACTTGCTGCTCTTAAAATCAACAATTTCACCGACGATAAGCAACTTTTCATGTGATAAAACTGTGATTGGATGACAGGTTTTTTTTGTCGTCGTTGTTGTTGCGTAGAATGCAGGTGTAACAGAATAATTCAAAGGCGCTCAGACAGTAAGGGTAAGTCTTTGGCTGCGCAGAATCCCGTGTGGAACGCCGCAAATTCGATTCACAGCAGGAAACGGTTGACTCTACATGCCTCAGAACAGCCCCAGTCCTTAGGCGAAACCAACTTGGGAGATCCTTTTTTTTAATTTGATCAATTTCACAGCCGTCGCAGGAGGCCATGACACCCATAAACGCAAATCTTGCTTCTCCTGGTTGGGAAAAAGCTGAGGAACTCTCTTAGAAAGATGTATTGCTGTCGGGGCTGAAGATGAAACCGCGGAATGGAAAACCATCCGATTTTCTCTGAATAGGACCACATCACATTGCCACGCACAGTATGACACATATTTGCTTTACAATTCTGCATGAATGAGTTAATCATCATTAATTAATCATACTTAATCAGTCTATATTTTATGGGCTATCGTATACACTGATAACTTAATGATATTGTTTTTCATCAACATATTTTGCTGTTATTTTCCGATGACTTCACTGCATGAAGTAGAGATAACGACAATCAGTCAAGATTCAAGATTCAAGAAGTTTATTCGTCAAATGCACACACAGGACAACGCCCGCCCCTTTCTCCTCCCGCCGCTACGCGCCCTTCGTGTTCCTCTACGCCCGGAGTTCCCCCCCGGCTACCAGGCCCAGGCGTTCCCCCCGTCGGCCCTGTCATTCCCTGCACGTCAGCGCTGGCCCGTGACCTGCAATCACCACCCGCTCTACAAGAACCTGACCTGCACTCCGCTCCGCTCAGCGCCAGACCTTCCCCTAAGCTACAGGTGGAAATGTATTCTCCCGTTATCACACCCTGTCGAAGTTATCGTCACGCCGTTGTTGCGCCCAGCCCTTGTTGCCTGTTTTTGCCTCACCCGGGATCTCTATCCCTCACCCCACTTCTCTTTCTCACCCCTCCAGCATTCTGCCGAGTCGCTCACCAGCTGGCCCACTGCAGAGACTCAAGACCCACCGGGGTCAAGAGTTTCACCTTGGACCTGGACCTGAACCCAAGCCACTAAGCAATGTGTGTTAGTACGTCTCCGGCATTATTAATAGTCATTTTCATTGTTCAGCATATTGTATGTTCTGTAGATGTTGGTACTGCACTCAGAATAGGATCGTTCTAATGAGTTGACAATTGCATATGAACGCATTGGAAAACCTTCTCTATTCTTATCTTATGTACCACAGCGATATATTACTGTCTCTTTCTACAAATGTCTTTGTAAGTTGCTTTGGCAAGCGTCTGCCGAATGCCCTGAATGTAAATGTAAATGTAAATGTAAATGTAAATAGGGCAAGCTCATTTGACTCTCGAGTTCCCACTGAAACTATTCTTTCCCCTGTAATCTCCTAAGTGTGTGTGTGTGTGTCTGTGTGGATGACGTGTCCGTGTGCATATGTGTGTGTGTGTGTGTGCGTGTGTCCGTGTACATACACATACACACACACGCACATTGTGTTTATATGTGTGTGTGTGTGTGCATTGCATGTGCCTTTCCCTGAGATCATTGGCGTCCCTTGAAGCGGTTTCATATTTGACAGCATCTTTCAGAAACATGAGAACATAAAACATTGACGAGGGCCAAACCTACACTTGCTTGCTCTTAAATCAACATTTCACCACGATAGCACTTTTCATGTTATAAAACTGTGATTCGATGTATTTTTTGGCAGGTTTTTTTTGTTGTTGCGTAGAATGCAGGTGTACAGAATAATTCAAAGGCGCCTCAGATAGTAAGGGTGAGGCTTCGGCTGCGCAGAATCCCGTGTGGACGCCGCAAATTCGATTCACAGCAGGAAAACGGTTGACCTACATTGCTCCAAGACAGCCCCAGTCTTAGGCGGAAACCAACTTGGGAATCCTTTTTTTTATTTGATCAATTTCACAGCCGTCGCAGGAGGCCATGACACCCATAAACGCAATCTTGCTTCTCCTGGTTGGGAAAAGCTGAGGACTCTCTTTAGAAAGATGTATTGCTGTCGGGGCTGAAGATGAAACCGCTGAATGAAAAACCGTCCGATTTTCTCTGAATAGGACCATCATCACATTGCCACGCACAGTATGACACATTATTGCTTCACAATTCTGTACGAATGAGTTAATCATCAATTAATTAATCATACTTAATCAGTCTATATTTTATGGGCTATCGTATACACTGATAACTTAATGATATTGTTTGTCATCAACATATTTTGCTGTATTATTTCCGATGACTTCACTGCATGAAGTAGAGATAACGACAATCATTCAAGATTCAAGATTCAAGATTCAAGAAGTTTATTCGTCAAATGCACACACAGGACACGCCCGCCCCTTTCTCCTCCCGCCGCTACGCGCCCTTCGCCTGGGACCGGGCATACGGCGCTCCTACTCCCGGAGTTCCCCCCCCCCCCGGCTACCAGGCCCCGGCGTTCCCCCCAGTCGGCCCTGTCATTCCCTGCACGTCAGCGCTGGCCCGTGACCTGCAATCACCACCCGCTCTACAAGAACCTGACCTGCACTCCGCTCCACTCAGCGCCAGACCTTCCCTAAGCTACAGGTGGAAATGTTGAAGTTATCGCTCGCCGACTTAACGTCACGCCGTTGTTGCGCTCCCAGCCCTTGTTGCCTGTTTTTGCCTCACCCGGGATCTCTATCCCTCACCCCACTTCTCTTTCTCACCCCTCCAGCATTCCGGACCTCCCTGCTGAGTTGGAGTCCACCCGCAGAGCCCTTCCCCGGATCCCATTAATCCGTGCGGCGTCCTGTGCGGCAATTCCATTGTTGAATTAAACCGCCCTTTGGGCCTGAACCGCACCTACGCCTCCTCCTTTGCTGTGCGCCTGGGTCTCGCCTCAACACACCCCTAACAGACAATGCTGAGATGAAGAATGAACCTTTAAGTGCCTTGTCAATCAAACCTGTCGACGGTCTGAGCGAGAGGCTGGTGACGTTCCTCCTCCTCCTCCTCCTCCTCCTCTACCTCCTCCTCCTCCTCCTCCTCCTCCTCCTCCTCCTCCACCTCCCTCTCTCCTGGGCCTGCCGCCCTGCGATAATTGCCGTGGCAGACACACACACACACACACACACACGCGGTGACACCGATCGGCGTGATGGGGCGAGGCGGCGTGCGCGCACACACACACACACACACACACACACACACACACACACACACACACACACACACACACACACACACACACACACACACAGAGCGTCTGCCTGTCGCCACGACACAACGCAAAGCAATGTGGTCGCGGTCGCCTCGGCTCGTCTGATACATCGCCTCTGTGCCGCAGATAAGGGCGGTGAAACACTGGCTGGTATTTTAGCGCAACCTTTGTCCCCCTCCGGGGACTGGGGGATCCCTATCAGAGCCGCTGTGAGGCAGGGAAAGGTCAGCCCACGGCACGCGGCACACACACCGCAAATTAGACTTTTTTTTTTCCCCTCCATCGCCGTTGTCTCAGTTAGAGGCTCAACAAACTTTTTCCTTGTTGACTGCTTTTGAGACTTATTGAGATTTATTGCGTGTCTTTGCCCGACACTAGACCGTAACCTTTCCCCGTCGTCTTCCAGTTGACCCCGTTGGCGAAGATTATCTCCCAACACCAACACCAACACCACGCCGCCATGCCACCCACATGTGGATTCACAGCGGACATGGCAAGAGAATCTGTCTGCCTGTCTCTCCGTTTGTTTATCTGTCTGTCTGTCAGTCTGTCTGTCTGTCCCTAGCAGGGGTGGGCGACATTTTTTGGTGGGGGTCTGACTGACTTACTGAATTGTCCACACTGAATTGGACAATTCAATTAAGGCCAGGGTCCTGTGTTTCAAAAAACAAGAACCTTACAGTTGTATGTGCCAATCTGGTGTACTCTTGGCGGCACTAGCTCAGGAGTTAAGAGCGGTTGTCTGGCAACAGGAAGGTTGCTGGTTCGATCCCTGGGCTCTGTCTAGCTGAGTGTGGAGGTGTCCCTGAGCAAGACACCACGTAACCCTAACTGCTCCTGATGTGTTGGTTGTTACCTTGCATGGTTGGCAGAACTTTATGAGCAAACACATTGTCAAACGCATGAATAGCATCCAGTTCCGGCAGTGGGACTGTATATGTTGACCATGGCGGTCTACGTCTATCCATACAAATGGTGAATGGATTGCATTTATAAAGCGTTTTTACAATATCGCCTCAATATCGTCAACCATTCGTACACCCATTCAATACACGGATGGCGGTGTCAACCATGCAAGGTGACAGCCGGCTCGTCGCGAGCAGTTGGGGTTTAGGTGAGGTACCAGACAATCCACCTATATCTCCATCTATATATACGTATGTGTATGTACTGTATGTATGTCTATCTCTCATAGTCTTTGCCTTATTAGAAGACAGTATGTGAGAGACGATCAAAGCAAATTATGAACAATAATTTCACATAGTTTCACACTTCTCCGTCCTCCGTTCAGAGTGATCCTCTTCATCCTGTTAACAGTCGTGGCACCAGTGGCGTCATCAAGATCAACATCCGAGGCCCTGTCTACATCAACCCGGGTAAATATTAAAATGCACATTCGCAATGAAAACGATCTCCGTCCACACGGTTGTTTTCATGTTGTTTACGGAATGTTTTGCATCCGCGTTTCCACACTGAAATGATTTTGATAAACAGTGGTTGTCATGGTTACGCGACTCCCGCCACGCCTCTCTGTTTAGATTACAGGCGCGCGATCAGCTGATAGCGTTACTTACTGAGGTCAAAAGCGTTGGAGGAACGAATATGTATTAAACAGTATGCCGAGTTGTAACTGAAGATACACAAATAAATAGCTCAGAGAAATCATCATTTCCATTTCACCTGCCATGTTTGTTTAGATGAGCGTCTCGCGGTCTCGAGCGCAGTGTCATGGCAACCCGAACGTCATCGTCTCTGAAAGCCTTTGTCTGCCCTGATCACACTACAACGCCAACCCAGAGTTTTCACATTCATCCACCTCAGCGATCGTCTTTGTATAAGCGTCGGCAATTCCCGTTTATGGGGGGCTAAGGGAAATTTTATGCGTTTATACCGAGGTTAATGTGGACAGGGCCCAAGATTCAACATTCAACATTCAAGAATTTTAATTATCACATACATATATACAGGATATTCAGTGAACCGATGCCCAGCGGAATGTGCAACAGATCAATACAAATATCCCAATGGAAGGGGAAAGAATCAGAATATCCACACTATTTACAGTGTTTACAGCAAAAAGAGCAGGGTTTGTTTTTTTTCCTTTTAGGAATGAGAAATATGAGCAAATGGGCAAATAAACAGCGAGGCATCGAGACAAGTAGGCATAGCAACGACAAGGCAAGGCTTGTGGATTAAGCGTGGCCAGTGATGAAATATGTTCTGGTCTGATCCGACATATGTCTCTATTTCATTATGCCTCGGATATAACCCGATGCCCGCAAGCCTGGCACACCCATCCGGGGTGCACGGGGAGCCCTGGAGCAGATGCAGAAGGGGGCTGCTAATACTTTATCATTTCATGAATGGCGGAGCCTCGCTGATCCGCGGAGCCCAGAGAGAGAGAGGGAGAGCCGCCGAGCCAGTTCACTTACCAGTTACTTGCCATGCCTTCAAATGGGCAACGGGCGAGATAAGCGCATACCGATCCTCCGGGAGGGTAAGCTGAATTTCATCATTGGCTCTTCAAGACACCAGCTTGACTTTGTTGTTGGATCTGACCCCGACGAGGTGGCGGCACGTTTCGATCGGTTGGCTGAAATTATGCGGGCCGATATTCATTCAACGCATTTGGGAGACGGAAAACATGCTCCGTGGAGAAAATACACGCGAAAAAACCAATCATATTCATAATGAGCCAGAGAGAAAATACAAATAATTACCCAGGAAATTGGAGCATGATGTGGAAATGTATTTATTTTCACAACTGACCTTCTCTAAGTGTATCCGTATTTGTATTAAAGAAACAAGCATTAATAATAATAATAATAATTCACATTTATTGAGTGCATTTCTAGTACCCAAAGCGCTGTGCATAGGAGGATCAGTTAAAAATAAGACAAAAGTCTCCAACAAACAAACAAAGCACAACAGAGCAATACAATCTTAACACAGGTCTTTAAATGCCAGTCTAAAGAGGTGTGTTTTGAGGAGAGCTTTGAAGGACTTGAGTGACTCTGCCTCTTTGATGGAGTCTGGGAGCGAGTTCCGCAGCCGTGGAGCTCCCATGGTTTTAAATCTGCAGCGTGGCTGAGAGACGGAGTGTACGTGTCGGGCAGGACAGTTTGAAATTGATTAAAAGATGATGAGATTTGTTCCCTACTTTGGAATATCTAATATTAGCTCAGGCGGTTCCTCACACGACACCAGCAGCTTAGATCCCTGAAGAGCAAACGTTCCTACAAGACTGTCGTGTGTAGATAATCTATGGCGCGGCGTGGGCTAGCTTCATGAGCCTCTGGCTGATACCGCGCGGCGTTAACATGTTGAATGTACCGCACCTCCTGCCAAGCAATGACCACTTTGTCGCTTGAAAGTCAACACTATAGCGCTTCCGTGTCCACCCCTGGTTGACAATGAGGAATAATTAAATATCCCGAGTGCAGGACATTTATCCCAGGCTAGGATTTGTCCTCAGAGAACGGTCAAATCCATGGTTCCTATATGGGCAACCTTTACATTTCCTGCGGAGTTGGTATCGATCAACATGCCTGCGGTGGCCAGGGTGACAGTGTGAGCAGACACGTACCATGTGTGTATGAATCAGAGGTGTGGACTCGAGTCACATGACTTGGACTCGAGTCACAAATTTGATGACTTTAGACTCGACTTGACAAAATCAAAAGAGACTTGCAACTCGACTTTGACTTTAACACCAATGACTCGTGACTTCACTTGGACTTGAGCCTTTTGACTTGAAAAGACTTGATACCTTCCCCGAGCCCAAAGATAAAAAAATATGTTATTTAAAAAGTGTGCCGCGAATCAATTCATTTCCCTTCATTTCCTGAATGAACTATTCATTTCCAGCGAATCGACACTTCATTTCCCAGATCCACTTTGAACCAATCCGACAGACAGCATCCGATCAAGTTGCGCGAGAGAACCACGAAGAACTAACGTTACAATTCAGAACGACGGAGCAATATTGGAAAAATGATACCAAAGATTATTTCGTTTGCGTATAAAAACTACGCGGTGGTCAACAAAAACGTGCGGGTCGACAATCACAGACGGAGGCTAATATTAACGTTAGATTGTTGACAAATTAGATTGTTTTGCCAACAACTTGATAAGAAATTAATAATGCTAGTGTAGTGCCCGTTGGGATGTGCCCGTTCGGACCGGGGCGATTTTCTCGAGAACCACTCCTCCCATCGACTTCACACTCGACACTGACACATGACTGACAGACTTTTGGCCAATTTGGTCTTTTGCAAATGCAATGCATCATAGGGCCCTGAGATAACAGAGAAAGCACAACCCTGTGGGTAAATGAAACTGTTTATGCATTTCACGTTCTCTCTCTCTCTCTCACACACACACACACACACACACACACACACACACACACACACACACACACACACACACACACACACACACACACACACACACACACACACACACACACACACACACACACACACGTAGTCTCCATGAATCACGTTTTGTCTCCCATCTCTGGTATCTGCATGGTTTTTCTCAGACATTCAGGCCAGTGTTCAAATTGTAGGCCTACTTGAAGGTCAGTAGCAATTGTTTTGATGTACTTTATAATAAATGATTTTATTATATATTTTTAGGTGTCTAGAGTATATCAGTAGAGAGAGAGGGAGAGAAAATAGAGGAATTGGTTAGTGTGGTATGAGGGGGGAGGGGTTTCATTTATATCTTTTAAATGAAAACACATTTAATTGGAAAATAAGATAAAATGCTGCTTCTTTGTTTGGACGACTTGTTTTTTTTTTAATTAAGTTCAGTCGCACTTGTTTTAACGTGCTTTTGACTAAATGATTGTAATTAGTCTATATGACAGGAATAACTTGTGTGTCCAGAGCAGGCCGGCCGTTTTGTTTTTGTTGTCATATTGATGTCTTTCTCATGGCAACACATGTATTTCCATGGAATTATAAAGTTTATTTGGAAAGTAATAAATACACATTTTAAAAAGCATTCATGATTTGTGTAAATGTAATATATTATTACTCTGTTGTTAAAATGGCATTACATTTGGTGAAGTCAAAAGTCCAAAGATTTTAATGGTCCCCCCTTATCACTTTTTTTGGCACACTTGGGATATGGTTACATTTTAGAAAGGATTGGAAGAGAAAATATTTTTGGCCAAATGTCCAAAGTCCAACCCTACCATCTTGATATCCACCATATTAAAGGCAAAGATAACATTGAGGCAGATGCATTGTCACGTGCACCTTGGTCGTAAAATGACCAAGGTGTCTTGATAAAATGTCTGGCTATTAAATAAATTGCTGTTCATCTGTCATTTCTCCATTCCAGCCTGCGGTCCCAATCTCATGGTCTCTTAAATGTGCTTCTTTTGGATCCCAAGTTGCTGGGTCATGAGGATGGGAAGCGTTGGTGAGGTAATGGGAGATGATGGGGGAATATTGCATGGTTTAATAATATAAGGTGTTAGGGTTGTTGGCAATTTCTAGTAAAATAAGAGTTAATGGTTAAGAAAAATTGGATTATAAATTGTAAATTTGGATTATGAAAAAAAAAAAGTTTGTTGTATTAACCTTGACGGTCTGTCTTCCAGGGTCAGAGGTGGTACCTCTTTCTTAAAGGGGGGGGTGTGATGGCCTCTAGAGGTCATCCTGTTTATGGCAGGCTGCTGTTCCTGCCATCTGCAGTTTCCTGTTTGTCTGGAGGGGGAGCTGCTCGTTAGGGGGAGTGGCTTGCACCTGGCTGGGTGTGGCTCCACTTAAACACTGTGGTTTGACAGCCATTCCTCCTCTGCTCTCTGCTCTCCACTCCAGCCAGACCAGTGGCATCAGGTCCTTGTTGTCTGGTCTTTGGGCTGGTTTGCTACTTTGTTGTATGATTTGGTTACCGTAGGTTGATACACTAACCCACCTACACATAGACACACTCACTCACCCACACACTACTGATGATTGACTACTGAGTTACTGATTGCATTCCTTATTAAGTTTATTCAATAAATAAGTTTACTTTTAAACTAAGACTGTGTGTGTGTCTCCATATTTGTCATCTCCTCTGAGTCAGGACGTGTCAGTCCCCCCTTATCACTTTTTTCGTACAATTTCTGTCATGTTTCTTCCATTATTCCTGTAAACTTTATCCGATGGATTCCAAACTTACAGTCCAGCTTTGGCACACTTGGGGTGAGACATGGTTACATTTAGGAAAGGACTGAATACTTTTGTCCAAAAGTCCAAAAATTGCCTCTGCCCCCCAACCGCAACATGAACTGAATATATCTGAATATATATCTGTCACAGTGTTGGGCTACACTTGAATCATGGAAGAATGTGCTTGGCTATTGAATGGTCGTTCGAGCCATTTGGAGGTATAGTTTGAAATGTAAAATGGCCTGGACGCATTCAGTGTTAGAATTGTCCTCCAGAGACGGACCTTTTATATGAGACTTAAGTGCTCCAAGAACTTGAATACTCAAGGCGTTTTCAAGGTCCCATTGTCTCTTTTAAAGCGAGAGTCGTATGGTTTCACTTCTGCGTTGGCCTAGCAGTAATCCATATACATATTTTGTGTACTGGGTGGACCAGTTGGAATAAAGCAGACAGAAACCAGGGTTGCGGCATAAAAAACTTCGACATTTAATTCAACATAAACGACGGGCAAGGGGAGGGGAACAAAAGGCAACTTAAAATCTCTTCTTTTAGTCAATGAACAATGCCTTGACTGCCCACTCCCAATAATGTCCCTGAGACTGGCCCAGTGGACCGTCCTGGTCTCAACTGTCCTCCCGCCCAAGCCAGTCTGCCTGGCCTCGTTCTCTGGGGATTTGAACACCGGCTTGATTCGTTCTTAAGTGGCCCTTAATGGACCTTTCCCGACTCAAGCCGGCAAGTCCCGCCCCCCCCCTAGTTACTGTTGCTATGACCCCACAAGCTTTCCCACAGCTCTGCAGCATGTTAGTAATGGCCGCTGAACAACGCCCCCCTGCTGATGATTCTCTCTCAATATCGCTGGATGTTATTTGTCAAATGCCGCTACTTTATCTAAGAGAGTTGTACAGAAAGGGCTGAACTATTTGACACAAGGATATATCCATGACATTCAGATTTCGGACGGAGCAGACGACAACATAAACTTGATGCTAAGTGTTCTTAGCATCTCGATCTATGTGGAAGACACAAACGCCTCAACAAACTCCACATTGAAATTCGTCAGGGACGACATCGTGGAGTCCTACTGCACATGTAAAGCAGGGTGAGTACGTTAGTGATGTGTTTACAATGAAAATAAGCCTAAGATCTGCTAACTACTAGCTACAATGGGCTAATCACCTAGCTATGCTAATCACACGATGGCGCGGTAGCAATCTGGTCCTAGCGAAAAAAACATTCACTGCTCAATGTACCTGAACACTGAAATAGGTGACAAATAAACCTTTGAATTTTAACTAATTAGCGAGCTTTGTACCTTTTTGTGTCGGCGCTGCTGTAAATTGATGTGTGGAGTCGCTATCAACCATTTGATTGTTGCACTTGTTTTAAGTACATCATAAAAACCACTGCGTTCAGTCATTGCCTTATCAGATACAGCACCTGTAAATAACTCTGACACACAAATGTCAGACCCACTTGGATCACATCCAGTCAATGCTTTGAGGGTTGTGCTTGACTTATAGTCACTATAAAGCTGACTCTGTAAAGCCAGTGCAGACGGCACCTGGGTCTTACATTCAGTACCATCAATAATGACTAAAGTAGAAGGAAATTATTTTCTAAAGTTTTCAGGCATGTTTTTAATAATAATGTCTCTATGAGGCCATATGTAGTTGTCCAAATGTAAAATACATAAGCTCTATCCATGTATTAAAAACAAGTCCTGCAGACTGCATGGATACTCCAAATCTGGATGAAACGCGCTCCCTGTAATCTCTCTGGATATCTGTGGTCATTATTGCACGTTCCCCAAGCGCATCTAAGAACCATGTTGTTCTAACTAAATGTAGCTGTAGTCTAATCTATGAACACAACAACGCGGGACAAGCTTTGTTTGTGGGACGTCATGGCGGCTCTATTGCAAGGGGCGTGGTCTTAAGAAATCAGGCAATCTTATTGGTTGTTATTCTCCGCGTGACTGACAGGGTGGAAAGGTCCATTGGCAGAGGCAATGAGAGGCCCCGGCTGGGGGCAGAGTTTCCTTGACAGTACCGGGCTGCAGTACCGCACCATGCCTCTGCGGCCATGCGGGGCGTGGATCAGGGATCAGGCCCTTACAAGATTTTTTTGATCCCTTATCCAATCGCTGGTCAGCCACGTCACGTTGTGTTGTGGTTCTGCCAGTCAGGTTGTTTCCCGTCAAGACCCCGCCCCCAGGAACATGATTGGTTGAAATACATTTGAAGGGAAAGAAAGCGATGAAACGGCCCATTCACACACACACACACACACACACACACAGATATCAGCTCGTCTGCCATCAGACTTTCAGATAATAATCTGAAAGTCAGATTTGTGAGACGACGTTATCATACATGCGAGGAGGAAGTAATCTCCTGGGATACTTTATTAAGGCGCTAAGTTACGAAAAGATAAGATAAGATAAGAGGAAGTATTGCAGTGGAACTGTCCTCAGCAGACAGGATTGATGAGGTGGGGTGGGGGTGGGGGGGGCGGGCGGAGGGACGTTGGAGCAGTTGGAGCAGCAGCAGCAGCACCACCCGCGAGGGAGGAGGTGGAGGAGGATACAGCCCGTATGGTGATTCAATCAGTCCCTCCAGTCCTCCAGGCACCACCCGTGAGTCAAGGTGGACGTTCGTTCTGTGTCTGGCCACCCACAGAATGAACGTGGGGTCAATGACGGAGAATGTGAACGAGATTAGCGAAGCTTAAAATTTGGAGGCAATCTTCAGAGGCACTTATCCCATCTCTGGTGAAACCTCTTGTGGCTGTGACCTTACTGCTCTGCTTATTTATTTATTATTTATTATTTATGTATTTATTTATCTTTGAATGCCCCAGAAAAGACTAGACAGATAGATGGAGTCTGTCTGCCAACTCGGTATGAGTCATATTGAGTATTTATGGACAACTAGGCTGTGGCATTGAGTGGACTTTAGTAAAAGTCTGAAAAAGTTCTGTTTTCATAACTTGTTGCCTTAGCATCTGAAAAAAAGAAAAAAAAAAAAGGGACCAATTATGTATTGCTTTTGAGAGTCAGTGGAACCTGATAACCTCTGCCGGGGGGCTTGTGTGAGTCGAGACGAGACACACACTTTCTATTTGGGCGGAGAACAAGCGTCTTATCACTACATCGAGCGGAGGGGGGTCCTTCTTCCCCGCAAACGAGGCCGAGCCATGGGAGCTGTGGCAGCGAACAATGTTTGTACAACCCCACGGCGCGGCTGAGCGCTTGCCCGTGCATTATGATGGCGTCGTTGGGGACAGTGGACAACACTGACTCATCCATAAAAGACTCATTTCTCTTTGTGGATCAGGCAGACACACACGCGCGCCGTTATCTTTTCTGCCTGTCTGGCTTTCTTTCGTCCTTTCTTTCCTTCCCGCCTTCTTTTCTCCTTCGTTCTTTCAGTCTTGTCTTTTCAAGACAGACAACAATTCAATTAAGAACTTGAAAAGAAAATAACAGTGGTGTGTCGCAGCCCTGAGAGCAAATTGCCCAGTCTGTGGTTTTAGTAAGATATTTGCACAAAGTGAAAGTTCCCCAGCTGTGTCGAAGACATGGTGGTGGTGGTGGTGGTGGGCGGTTGGATGGGTGGGGGTGTGGTGGTGGTGGGGTGTACCTGTTGGTACACAGCGATTCATGTTCCAGCTTATCAAAAGGCTTTAATTATGAAGCAAAACCCACGCTTCTCTGCATTTGGCTCTCGCGGGATGCCAAACTGAACACATGCTTAGGGTAAATGATGGAGGATTTGGAGAAAGTTGGGATTTTAACAGCGATTTAACCCGCCACTCTGGGACTTCCGTGTGCTAGGCAGGTGCAGGGAACTTTGGGCCCCCTCGTTACGTGCTTTCATTTAATTTTAGTTGCTGTGGGTGCACACAATGGCGGTGGGATTGCAGTCCCAAGCGTCCTCCAAAGGAACTCCTTTTGTCTCAGTGCTCAGTGCTAGTTAGCCCCTGGCCCTCTCATTCTGAGACCCAGTGAGGCTCAGAGCTAGCTAGCCCTGGCCTCTCATTCTGAGACCCAGTGAGGCTCAGCGCTAACTAGCCCTGGCCTCTCATTCTGAGACCCAGTGAGGCTCAGCGCCCCCCCATTCTGAGACCAGTGAGGCTCAGCGCTAACTAGCCCTGGCCTCTCATTCTGAGACCCAGCGAGGCTCAGAGCTAGCTAGACTGGCCTCTCATTCTGAGACCCAGCGAGGCTCAGAGCTAGCTTAGCCCTGGCCTCACATACTGAGACCCAGCGAGGCTCAGCGCTAGCTAGCCCTGGCCTCTCATTCTGAGACCCAGCGAGGCTCATCACTAGCTAACCCTGGCCTCTCATTCTGAGACCGCAGCGAGGCTCAGCGCTAGCTAGCCCCTGGCCTCTCATCCTGAGACCCAGCGAGGCTCATCACTAACTAGCCCTGGCCTCACATTCTGAGACCCAGCGAGGCTCTGCACTAGTTAGCCCTGGCCTCTCATTCTGAGACCCAGCGAGGCTCATCACTAGCTAGCCCTGGCCTCTCATTCTGAGACCCAGCGAGGCTCAGAGCTAGCTAGCCCTGGCCTCTCATTCTGAGACCCAGCGAGGCTCATCACTAGCTAGCCCTGGCCTCTCATTCTGAGACCCAGCGAGGCTCAGCGCTAGCTAGCCCTGGCCTCTCATTCTGAGACCCAGCGAGGCTCAGAGCTAGCTAGCCCTGGCCTCTCATTCTGAGACCCAGCGAGGCTCAGCGCTAGCTAGCCCTGGCCTCTCATTCTGAGACCCAGCGAGGCTCAGCGCTAGCTAGCCCTGGCCTCTCATTCTGAGACCCAGCGAGGCTCATCACTAGCTAGCCCTGGCCTCTCATTCTGAGACCCAGCGAGGCTCAGAGCTCGCTAGCTCTGAGCCTCGCTGGGTCTCAGAATGAGAGGCCAGGGCTTGTGAGATTAAAAACCTCATTCATATTCACAACCTGGCTCCCTCCCACGTTCTCCCCCATGCATGTCTTCAGATGGTACACTAGCCACGCCCCAATTAATCCACACGTCTCTAGTTCATGGCTTTTATTGGGTTGTCGTTTACAAGAAATCACAATCGACTGGGCGCACAAATACAACATACACACCGATACATTGTGAATATCGTAGAACATAAAATACACACAGAACAGAAAATAAATAAATAAAAAAAACAT
>PIJE02001251.1:49274-61774 GCA_002895965.2 Coryphaenoides rupestris | reverse complement strand
GGGCTTGTGTAAATGTAGCCAACGTGGACATTGTGCCGAACAAACCGCCGGTGGGTAGGCCTAATGGACAGGAGGCGAACCACACCACAGCTGTGAATGCCAGCTATGTTGATCGCGGCTGTGCTTGGCTCCGATACCGGAGGCGGAAGGCATTATGCGCGACACTTTTTACAGACCGACGACGTACAGTACGTGCCCACGGCTGGCCCCCCCGAAGCAACGGCACGCTCACAGAGCAGCGGGCGAGGAGCGATTAGCGTTCCAGTGGACGGACGTGGACGATTTTCAAGCTGTCGGGTGTTAATATTTGGTCGTTTTTTTTTCTTGAAGACGGGAAGGATAGAAATCCGCCGAGCACCGCTTATCCACAGCTATACGTGTCCACACACACACAGACACACACACACACACACCACACACATCTGACTCAGTGCCTGGGCTGAAGCATCCTGAGCATATCTCTCTGTTCTGCTCAAGACAATTTCCATTTAGTCACGCTCGGCTTTACCACGTATCGCGTCTTAGCATTCAGTTGCTCCGAGTTCATCTCGTTTTTTCTCTCAACTGCTTTGGCGCAATTCTCAAAACGATAAAGAATTTATATCTTCAAAACACGGGAAAAGCTCCAAAACGGCTGGGTAGGCCTGCGGTGTTCACGGCACATTTTAATTGCTCATTCTTTAATTAAACTAATTGCTAATGTTGTAGCACATCTATACAAATGACGTGTGTACGTGTGGAGTGTGTGTGTGTGTGTGTGTGTGTGTGTGTGGCTGGTTTAAGCAGCCTCACCTGTAGTGCATCGGTAATACCAGGCGTGATGTGGATGAACAAATCTATGGGCAGACAAGATAGACAGTGTGTGTGTGTTACAGTGTTAGGCTATACATTATGATTCTTTTTTTAATGTGTGTAGTTTTGGAGTACACACAATACAAACATTTCAGCCCAGAAGTACACTATTTCCGTTACTATTTGTAATGTATGTATACAAGTTGTGAATACTATACTGTTGTGAATCCTTTTTTTTGCAAATTCATACACTAAAATGATATTCCGTAACTGGATGCCCTGGACGCTGTGTTCTCAGTGTTGTTATGCAGTGTCTAATGAACGCTCTGTAGTGTTTTATAAATTGACGGGCTGTGTGTGTGTGTATGATCTCAAAGCGTTGTTTGATTTCGCCAGGAGAGTCGGGGGTTTTGTGAAATTAGTTTGGATTTTGGGTTTAAAGTTTTGAGAAAATGGGTGAAGGTTACAAAAAAAGTCTCTTTGCAATTGAAAAAAACGGTATATTGTCCCGTGTAAGCTTTCTTTGTACTCGTATGAGGCAGTTACTCTACGTCAATAAAAATACAGGGACAATGTTAGAAGTCATTTCAAAATTGTCACGTGAATTCAATTGTTATTGTGACATAGTGACATCACAAGTGGGAGCGTGTCCACCCGGATGTGCGATGGATAGATAAAGCCTACCAGTTGGTTACAGTCCCACTGGGTAGGCCGGTCGGCTGATCTAGTCACCATACATCTGTGTGGACACACATCACACATTCCACTTGTGATGTCACTATGTCAGAATGACAATTTTAGTCACGTGACAATTTTGAAACGGCTTGTATTTGCTGATCACACTCACACCTGGTAGCCTCGGCTTTAACGAGACATATTTGAATATTGCTGTCATGCACTTTTAGAATTAAATAAATGCATTTCATATATATTTTAATTCATGGTTTGTTGTGTGCTTTCACAGTTCATGAATAGAGATGAAGGCGTTAACTGGATGAAAGCTCTGGTGTTGAGTTCACCCGTCGGTTTGATGCAAAGCTGTCATGAAACTGGGACATCCATCTGTCTGGACGTCAGACTGGGCTGATTCAGGGTCGCCGCTCGCTGCTAATGACGCATGACGGATAAATAAAAACATAAATAGCAAAATAACTTGCCCTGTACGCCACAACAAACTCAACCTTTACTAACAACGCAAACTTAAAGATGCATTTAATGAAACATACAGTATCTTTATGTCATTATATACATTATACACCTGGTGTTATATATTAGATGTATGACCACTAGAACTTTTTAAATCTTCCAATGATTAGCTAATACATGAACTAGTACTACTCCTGCTACTACTAGGACCACTAATACTACTACTTATACTGCTACTACCACTACTACTACTACAACTAATACTGCTACTACTACTACTACTACTAAGTCTTTATCAATGAGTAAAACGAGAAGACTTCAGAGCTTAACGGGATTCATGCCCACGTGCCGTACATCACACACACACACAGGACAGTCTCTGGTGGGTGAATATTGCATAATTCTTCTCCTATGTTGATCACCGTGAGCGACCTTGTTACATATCGAGCGTTGAATGAGAGGGAGACTGGGACAGAGACTCTCCCCTCGGCGACCTCTCTCTCTCTCTCTCTCTCTCTCTCTCTCTCTCTCTCTCTCTCTCTCTCTCTCTCTCTCTCTCTCTATATATATATACTGTATACTTTACTAATTTCTATATATATATGTATAGAGAGAGACGATATATATATAGAGAGAGAGAGAGAGAGAGAGAGAGAGAGAGACTGAGAGAGAGAGAGAGAAGAGATATAGAGAGAGAGACAGACAGAGAGAGAGAGAGAGAGAGCGACTGAGAGAGAGAGACAGAGAGAGAGAGAGACAGAGAGAGAGAGAGAGAGAGAGAGAGAGACAGAGAGAGAGAGAGAGAGAGAGAGAGAGAGAGAGAGAGAGAGAGAGAGCGAGAGAGAACAGAGAGAAAGTAGGCCGCATCCCAATAGTCCCAAATCTCCGTGATTATGTGCCTTCTGTCGGTTAAAAAGCGCTTGCGTCTTTCATTGTTGTTCAGGGAGGGACGGCAGAAGTACAGAAGCCCGCTAATAACCGACAACACGTCCATGTTTATCACCGTGGCTGTCTCTCTCTCTCTCTCTTTCTCTCTCTGTCTCTCTCTCGTCTCTCTCTCTCTCTCCCCTTCCAGCTGGCTGAATTACTCCACTCCACACTGACTTATTCACTCCCTCACTCACTTTGTCAGTCTCTCACTAACTAACACTCTCTCTCACTGGCTCACAAATGTACTCCCTTTCTCAATCTCAATCTCTCTCACCCTCTCTCTTAATCTCTCACTCACTCAGTCACTCTATCTGTCGCTCACTCACTTCCACACTCTCTCAATCTCAATCGCTCTCTCTCTCGTTCTCTCTCACGCACTTACTCATTCCATCACCCGGTCCCCAGTCTCGCTGGGTCCCCCGGGGGGTGGGGGGAGAGCGGAGCGTGGAGTTTGATCCCTTATTAGACGTCCATCTGGACCAGCACCAGGACCGGCGGGGCCTCGGCCACCTTGGCCCGGCGGGGCAGCAGGTGGGCCAGCCGCCGGAAGGAGGGTGTGGAGCGGAAGAGCAGCTCCTTGAGCCCGGCGCGGAACTCCCGGCGCACCAGGCAGTACAGCACGGGGTTCAGGCTGCTGTTGGTGTACGCCAGGCACACCGTCAGCGGGAAGGCGTAGGCCTGCGCGTTGTAGAACGCCTTGCTGAAGGGCACCAGGTCGAACTTGATGAGCACGGCCCACAGCGTCAGCGCCTGGTTGGGCAGCCAGCACAGGAAGAAGGAGAGCACCACGATGGCCACCGACTTGGTCACCTTGGAGTAGCGCTTGTGGCGGCACTGCGCCGCCTCGGGCCCGCCGGCGGGCGGCGCGTGGAAGCCGGCCACACGGCGGCCCAGCACGAAGCGCAGCAGCAGCAGGTAGCACACCGTGATGATGGCCAGCGGCAGCAGGAAGCCCAGCAGCACCTTCTGCAGCTGGTAAAGCCCCAGCAGCACCTGCGGGTCGCCCCAGCCGCCCGAGCCCCGGTCGGGGAAGCGCAGCAGGCACAGCTCCTCGTCTGACATCTGGGCGGTGGTGGAGTACACGGCCTGTGGCAGTGTGGCCAGCAGGGAGGCGGTCCAGATGCCCAGGCTGGTCCACTTGGCCCGGGCCGCCGCCGTCTGCCGGCTGTGCATCTTGAGCGCCGAGGAGATGGAGTAGTAGCGCGCGGCGCTCATGGCGGTCAGGAAGAAGACGCTGGCATACATGTTCATGGTGGTGACGGAGCTGATGATCTTGCACATGACCTGACCGAAGGGCCAGCGGAAGTCCAGCGCCGTGTCTACCGCCCAGAAGGGCAGCGTCAGCACGAACTGCAGGTCGGTGACGGCCAGGCCCATCACGAAGCAGTTGATGGACGACTGCTTCTGCCGGTGGCGCGAGTGCAGCAGGTAGAGCGCCAGCGAGTTGCCCACCAGGCCCAGGACGCACACCGCCGAGTAGACCAGGGCGATCAGCACGCGCACGGCCATGCTGGAGCCGTCGCCCTGGAGCTCCAGGATGGACTCCCTGGTGAGCAGCTCCAGCCAGCAGTGCAGCGAGAGGTTGGCCGAGAGACCGCCACTGCAGTTGTTGCCAACTTCTCCGCCGCGGCCGCCGCCGCCACCGCCGCCACCCTCCTGCCGCAGGAACTGCTGCTGCTGCTGCTGCTCGCACAGTTCAGGTCCACTCTGGTTCACCTGCATGACGGCTGGGCTGGCTGGCTGGCTGGATGGATGGATGGCTCACTCACACATCCTCTTGTGAGACAAAAGTTGAAGATGTACGAGTAGATGAGGAGAAAACGTGTCCAAAAAAAGGGAAAACATATTGGCTGTTGTTGCTGTTGTTTGTATTGTATTTTTTTCTTCTTTTCTTTTCTTTCCTTTTCTCCCCCTCAATGGCGGCAAAATTATTCGGATCTATTTAAAACAAAACAAAACACACACACGCACACACACACACACACAGCTCATCTATCACTTCACTTGCGCTCCTCCGTCCATCCCTCTCCGTCTGACTCCGTCCCTCGCCGTTCGCGCCGCCTTCTTTTATACGCGGCACGGCGGCGCGCAAAGCTCAGCCTCGCCGTCCGACTGGAGAGCGATTGGAGAGCAGATTGGAGAGCAGGCATCGTACACGTTTGTAGAGGAGCCGCCGCGTCTTCAGGGCAGAACACAATGGAACGTGTGACGATGAGTCGTCACGGTGTGTGTCCGGCGTTGGTGTTGTGTCGTCGGGTTTGCGTCACGCAGATGCGGGTCTGGGTGTTTATGGCACAAGCGCGACGCGCGTAAAAACACCGCGACGCGCGTAAAGACACCAAAAACAATAAGGAGAGACGCAGGAAGGACTGCGCGTCATTTCAACTTGTTACTTTCTCTCGTTTTGTCACCCATTCGTAGATTTGATCAACACTGCGTATTGCTGAATGCATTTGTTTGTATTAATTTGATGATTTACTATAATATGTAAGAATCAGAGGTGCATTCTGATCTCCATGGGTTGAGACAATAACAATCAGAAACTAGTGTTAGTTCTAATCATAATTAAAAAAATGTAATTGAAAAACATCAAAAGTTCCTTTAAGGACCACTGTAGGGACATACAGAGAGAGAGAGAGATTCAATTATGATTCAATTATTCTGTGTAGCCTATGAAAGCAGAATGGATTTATCAAATCGCAAAAAGACACCGTTCTCTGTGAAATAGCCCGCCGTTGTGTCTGGCGTTTGAATTATATAACACGGAGGCGAACAAAATGGCGTGTAATTTACATATGGTCACGGTTGGCTGCCGGGTCAGGCGTGAGACACAAATGGCCTTGATCAAAGCCACAGCTAGAGAGAGACAGCAATGCATCGCCGTGCTACACAAAGATAATAGTAATAATAATAATAATAAGAATCAACACATCCATCCATAAAGGTCACAAATCGAGGAGAGCAGGCTTGTGTAAATGTAGCCAACGTGGACATTGTGCCGAACAAACCGCCGGTGGGTAGGCCTAATGGACAGGAGGCAAACCACACCACAGCTGTGAATGCCAGCTATGTTGATCGGCGGCTGTACTTGGCTCCGATACCGGAGGCGGAAGGCATTATGCGCGACACTTTTTACAGACCGACGACGTACAGCACGTGCCCACGGCTGGCCCCCCCGAAGCAACGGCACGCTCACAGAGCAGCGGGCGAGGAGCGATTAGCGTTCCAGTGGATGGACGTGGACGATTTTCAAGCTGTCGGGTGTTAATATTTGGTCGTTTTTTTTTCTTGAAGACGGGAAGGATAGAAATCCGCCGAGCACCGCTTATCCACAGCTATACGTGTCCACACACACACACACACACACACACACACACACACACACACATCTGACTCAGTGCCTGGGCTGAAGCATCCTGAGCATATCTCTCTGTTCTGCTCAAGACAATTTCCATTTAGTCACGCTCGGCTTTACCACGTATCGCGTCTTAGCATTCAGTTGCTCCGAGTTCATCTCGTTTTTTCTCTCAACTGCTTTGGCGCAATTCTCAAAACGATAAAGAATTTATATCTTCAAAACATGGGAAAGCTTCCAAAACGGCTGGGTAGGCCTGCGGTGTTCACGGCAACCATTTTAACTTGCTCATTCTTTAATTAAACTAATTGCTAATGTTATGTAGCACATCTATACAAATGACGTGTGTACGTGTGGAGTGTGTGTGTGTGTGTGTTGTGTGTGTGTCTGGTTTAAGCAGCCTCACCTGTAGTGCATGGTAATACCAGGGCGTGATGTGGATGAAAAAATCTATGGGCAGACAGATAGACAGTGTGTGTGTGTTACAGTGTTAGGCTATGCATTATGATTCTTTTTTTAATGTATGTAGTTTGTGAGTACAGTTTTTTTTGCAGTGATAAACACTGAACTCTATTCTCTGAAGCAAGTGCTCCGTGGCTAAACCCATTTGTCAAATCAACGAAGTCTTTTGGCAAAACCTTCCACACAGTTGTAGGTAGTTAGACGCCATTTGCAAATCTCTTGCACTTGTGGTGCAAAATAGTAAACACAGGTGGCAAAGGTTAAACACAACTACACAGTTGTCATGGTTTACCAGCAACAACTCAAAATGCTTCATCCTTGTTTCTAATGACATGAAACTGGGGCAACATTATAGACGATATTGTTCATGGAATGACAATGAGGAAGCAGGACAACACAATACAAACATTTCAGCCCAGAAGTACACTATCTCCATTACTATTTGTAATGTATGTATACAAGTTGTGAATACTATACTGTTGTGAATCCTTTTTTTTTTTGCAAATTCATACACTAAAATGATATTCCGTAACTGGATGCCCTGGACGCCTGTGTTCTCCGATGTAGGGGGGGGTTGTTATGCAGTGTCTAATGAACGCTCTGTAGTGTTTTATACATTGACGGGCTGTGTGTGTGTGTATGATCTCCAAAGCGTTGTTGATTTCGCCAGGAGAGTCGGGGTTTGTGAAATTAGTTTGGATTTGGGTTTTAAAGTTTTGAGAAAATGGGTGAAGGTTACAAAAACAGTCTCTTTGCAATTGAAAAAAACGGTATATTGTCCCGTGTAAGCTTTCTTTGTACTCGTATGAGGCAGTTACTCTACGTCAATAAAAATACAGGGACAACGTCAGAAAGTCATTTCAAAATTGTCACGTGAATTCAATTGTTATTGTGACATAGTGACATCACAAGTGGGAGCGTGTCCACCCGGATGTGCGATGGATAGATAAAGCCTACCAGTTGGTTACAGTCCCACTGGGTAGGCCGGTCGGCTGATCTAGTCCACCATACATCTGAGTGGACATCACCCATTCCACTTGTGATGTCCACTATGTCAGAATGACAATTTTAGTTCACGTGACAATTTTGAAACGGCTTGTATTTGCTGATCACACTCACACCTGGTAGCCTTGGCTTTAACGAGACATATTGAATTGTTGCTGTCGTGCACGTTTAGAATTAAATAAATGCATTTCATATATATTTTTAATTCATGGTTTGTTGTGTGCTTTCCACAGTTCATGAATAGAGATGAAGGCGTTAACTGGATGAAAGCTTCTGGTGTTGAGTTCACCCGTCGTTGATGCAAAGCTGTCATGAACTGGGACATCCATCTGTCTGGACGTCAGACTGGGCTGATTCAGGTCGCCGCTCGCTGCTAATGACGCATGACGGATAAATAAAATATAAAATAGCAAAATAACTGAGTTGCTCATGTACTCCACAACAAACTCAACCTTTACTAACAACGCAAACTTAAAGATGCATTTAATGAAACATACAGTATCTTTATGTCATTATATACATTATACACCTGGTGTTATATATTAGATGTATGACCACTAGAACTTTTTAAATCTTCCAATGATTAGCTAATACATGAACTAGTACTACTCCTGCTACTACTAGGACCACTAATACTACTACTTATACTGCTACTACCACTACTACTACTACAACTACTACTGCTACTACTACTACTACTACTGCTACTACTAGCTACTACTACTACTACTACTATTACTACCACTGATAATACTACTACAAGTTACTACCACTGCTACTATTACTACTACTACTACTACTACTAGCTACTTCCACTGCTACTACTACTACTACTACTACTACTAGCTACTTCCACTGCTACTACTACTACTACTACTACTGCTACGACTAGCTACTACTACTACTACTATTACTACCACTATAATACTACTAAACGTTACTACCACTACTACTATTACTACTACTACTAGCTACTTCCACTACTAACTACTACTACTACTAGCTACTTCCACTGCTACTACTACTACTACTACTACTACTACTGCTACGACTAGCTACTACTACTACTACTATTACTACCACTGGATCATACTACTAAACGTTACTACCACTATTACTATTACTACTACTACTACTACTACTACTACTACTACTACTACCACCAGCGACTACCCACTCTCGATGCTGAACAAGTATCCGTGCAGCCGACGCGCGCAGCAAGCACTCAGGACTATTCAATCACACTCGGCACATCTAACCGCCATTAATATTCATCCAGATGTTATCAGGTCAGAGAGAGAGTGAACTCCACTTCAGCCCAGCGCGTCTTATTTTAACATCAGCGCGTATTTTTGATGCTAGAAGACATATAAAACAAATGGCATACGAAATGGGCCCCCCGCCCCAAAAAAAGCATTTCTGGAAAAGAAGGGACGAGAAAATGAAAGAGCAAACCGGCAAAAAAAAAAAGGTGGGGATTTTTCAGCGACCCTTTTAGCGTCTAATAAGCTATCGATCGAGCCCTCTGGCCCGGTGTTTTGGGTCGGCGCTCCTTTCGCCTAAATTCGAAAACAATTCTGCTAATTAGAAAGTCCAATGGTGTTAAGAACGCAATCAAGGGAACTCGATCAGCCGGCCAGCCAGCCGGCCGCACACCGCGGTCACTAAATGAGTGACCGCACTTTTGCAGATTAAAATAAAAAAGAGTAAATGGGAATGGCCTTCGATCAAAGCCCGTCGCTTGAGGCGGTCCTGAGGTGCATTGTTGTTTCTCTTCCTGGCTAAAACACACACACACAGTGGGGGGATGTGGTGGTGTGGTGGTGGTGGTGGTGGGGCGTCTGGAGGGGGTCCTGGCACCAGTGGGGGGTGGGTGGGGATTAGACTAATCAAAGCAATAGGTTAAGATGTTGATAAGAGAGAGACACTGGGTGCCCGGGGGGACTCCTCTCTCCCAGATTGAAGACAAACACGGGACCCCGATACGAGGGGGAAACGGGGTCAAAAGGAGAGAGGAGATGGAGTTGAGGAAGTCCGTCGGGAAAAGATGGCTCCGTCGCTGTGCTTCGACGGGCCGCACGTGGACGGCTTAAAACCGGGCAAATACGGACGGAGGTGATTCAATTTAATGGTGTGTTAACATCGCCGTGGGCCATTCGTAGGGCCGTGGACAAGCATGACAATGGGGCCGCTGTCGATTTTTTGCTCCCTGTCTTCCCGTCGACGGTGCTCAAGGCATCACTGGCCTTGGCTGGCCAGTTTGAGATCAGGAACACAGTTCCCCCCGTCTGTATCCATTAGTTATACAAGGTGAACGCAGGGGTTAAGAGGTGCACACACACACACACACACACACACGGTCTTCTGGAGGAGTTTCTTTACTTTTTACATGGTTGCACGGCATTTCTCAAGCCTCTTCCAGAAGTGATTTTTTTGGTTGGAACACAGGCTGCTAACACCGCCCCCCTGCTAAAATACATCCACCACCACCACCATCACCATCACACCACACCACCCACCAGCACCAGCACCCTACACACTTTCACACTTTCCGGCGGCAAAATTGAACAATTTAACCGGAGTAAACACACAACTCAACATCTCCATAATCAAAGAGTTTGCTTTGCTGGGACCGAAGACCGACCGCACTCTTGACCAGACGGAAAGTGGGCTGAAATAATAATTTGAGTCAGAGCAACAAACTCTGGAATCACTGCAGAGAAGAATTTCGCAGATGAGTCTTTACATTGAGTCTATCTATTGGCAATTCTTGGACACTAATCACACAAGACAAAAGTATGTTTCAAAACTGGTTTGCAAACAAGCCCAGGAGAGATGTTGTTACGGTGATGGTTTTGGAAGCAGCCAGGTTTAACCCGCTGGTTACACTTAAATGTAAATGTTAAAATAGTAATAATTGCGGCAATATAGGGGCGGCCAGGCGTCTAAGGACAACCCGGCATTTCCGGTCCCCTCACACTGTAGCAGGAGCTGGAGGAGAGACAGGCAGGAGAGAGAGAGGAGAGAGGGCAGACAGACAGACAGACAGGACTCAGGACAACAGTGGGGTTATATATTTGTGTGTGTGTGTGTGTCAGCCAACCAGCCAGCCAGCCAGCCAGCCAGTCAGTCAGGGGATGTCAAGTAAAGAAGGCGTCTGAACCAGGTGGAAAGGTCATGGAGATGAGGTCAAGGGGGGATATCGATGTATTGATGAGAGGCTATCTGGATCCACCTTTGTGTTTATTTGCATTGGATCACATGAACACTTGAACCCTGGGATTGTTTTGCACAAAATAATGAAATAAAATTAAATAAAATCCTTTTTTTGATAAATAATATTCGCGGCGGTGGAAAAAAAAAGAACAGATTTCAAAGAGAAACTATTGAGGGGACAGAAAACAATGCTTTGTCGAATACTTTATTGAAGAATTTTTTTTGGTGGTGAATGATTTTTTTCTGTTTCGCAAAAAACCAATAACAGTGTCAGGACTCCACTCCACGTCACCAGACACCAGTATACACATTCAAACTCATTTCATTTTTCGACAGGAACTTCTACACGACGCAGTGAACACAGATCAGGTCCAGTTAGTTTAATCTGCACGCAAATACAAAAAACGTATAACAAACAACAAACCAAAGAAATAACGTTCGTAAATACATAATATAATTTTCGAGAGAGAAGAGCGAGAGAGAGAAGAGAGAGAGAGAGAGAGAGAGAGAGAGAGTGTACATCACATATCGTCGGCTGTGGCGGCCGCCAGGGCGCGCCCGGTGGTACGGGTCCAAGGTCACTGTGGCGATGTGACCGGTAATAGGGTCCCCGGGGGGGTGGGATTCAGAGGTGCGGTTCAGAGGCGCCGATGCCAAAACGGACGCGCCGCCGCCCGCCTTTCCCATCAGCGCGTCGATATTGTTGTCGTCGCCGTCGTCGAGTCGGCCCAGGATGTCCGGAGGGGGATCCTGGTCCGTGCCCCATGACGAGGACGTGACGGGGGCCCGGTCCGTACCGCGTGCGCGTGCTGGGCGGCCTTGGAGACCTGTGCAGGGACCGGTGACTGGACTGGTAAGGGGAGACGAAAAGAAGATGAAGACATCAGACAGAGCCAGGGGACTGGGGAAGGGGGGGGGGGACGAGGGGTCGGTGTGAGGAGGCCTATATATAGCCACGCCGCCTCCAGCCTTGCCATAATATCTCAAAATCCGTATTGATTGCTGCCATACCAAGGCCTGCGATTTTGTTTGGAACTTTTCTATTGTCTGTTGTCACAATCCCCCAACCCCCCAGAACGGCGTGGAAATAATGAGCCTGGCAGGGCTTTGTGTCACGCAGCCTACGGGGATCGATTTGCCCCCCCGTGGTTGCTCCACAATGTCCCCTGTGCTTGTTTGGGACCACATTCGACTTCTTCTCTGCTGTGTTCAATTTTGGTGAGGTTGTGAACTCCGGGGAAACTAAATGGGAAATAAAAATGGCAAGGCAGGGGGGCGGGGCGGGGGGGCGGTGCGGGGGGGGTCTTTAGAAGCCGTGTGTGCGGGGGGAGGCGGTCACTGCGCAGGCGAAGCGCGCACCGCTCGCTCGCCTGCCCCCTGTCACGGGGCTGCGGCGAAGGCACTCACTTCTGACAGGAGCGAAGTCTCCTTGGCTGACCTTGGTGTCGGACAGCGGCCGGAGGCTGGGGAACAGGATTAGAGAGAAGGACAGCAACAGGACCTGAGGGACAGAGAGAGAGAGAGAGAGAGAGAGAAGAGGAGGGGAGGAGAGAGAGAGAGAGAAAGGAGGGAGAGAGGGGAGGAGAGAGAGGAG
>PIJE02001251.1:44274-46774 GCA_002895965.2 Coryphaenoides rupestris | reverse complement strand
TGTGTTTCTGCTATAATGTTCAAGTGTGTAAATAGATAGCATTTTTTTTCCGTAGATGCAGTGCAGTGCACACACACACACACACGCTGGGGTTGTGTGTGTGTGTGTGTATATATCTTTCTATATAGTTCCTATAGAGGTTGTATATATGTATACTGTATATATAATAGCTATTACTTGTGACACGGATATGGAGACCCCCATGGGTTAAGCCTCTGCGTGCTACAAAGCAGGTGGTTTCAAAGCAGGTCCATAGCGACCCAGTGTTTGAGTGCGTGCAAGTGCGTGTGTGTGTGTGTGTGTGTCTGTGTGTGTGCATGTGCATTTGTGTGTGTGTGTGTGTTTGAGTGCATTCATGTGCGTTTGTGAGCGCACACACACCTGCTCTCCAGCCGGTCGATATATTCCTTCTTCTTCTTGCGGCTCTCCTGGGCCGACTGCTTGTTCCGAATTTTTCTGCGGATCTTCTTCAGGATCCTCTCCTCGTGCTGACGGACGGACGGACGGACGAGGCCAACAGGAAACAGGAAACAGGAAAGAGGAAACGTAGAGGGAGAGACTTACATAATAATCACAACAATAACAGAGTCCGAGGCGCGGCGATGGTAGCTGAGAACACTGCTGCCAATATCTTTGCACACGTTCTGCTGCACAAATACTGTAACGTTGATTTAACATCTAGTTCTCATTGCTGCTGGTCTCATTTCTCATCCATGCGCGTCTTTTTTTACTGTAAATATTCTGCCTCTGATCCCTCCAGTTCATGTTCTTTGCACATTCCTGCTGACCTTTCATTTCACTGCACATCCCGTGTGGGCGTACGGCGACGAATAAAGTCCTCTAGTCTAGAATCTTGTGTTCACGTGTCGACGTGTTACCTTGGTCAGTGGCAGCTGGCTGGGCAGACTGACTCCCTCCTTGGCCAGCAGTTTCCTCTCGTCGTCGTTGAGCACCAACTCCTGGACGGACGGCTGGGCTTGCTGCTGGGGCTTGGGGGGGTAAAACCGGGACAAAAGTGAGAAGTATTCCAGTATTGCCTCACGTTCACCCATTCATACACCGACGGCGGTGCCGACCATGCAAGGTAACAACCAACACGTCAGGAGCAGGTAGGGTTCGGTGGCGTCTTGCTCAGGGACACCTCGACACTTAGCTAGGAGGGGGGAGGAGCCAGCCGGGGATCGAACCGGGAACCTTCCTGGTGCCGGAACAACCGCTCTTAACTCCTGAGCTACTGCGGCCCGAAATGCAAGAAAACTTTTTTAAAAGGAGCCCGTTTTCTGGTGATTTCTACGTTCAACTTTTAAATATTCAGTGTCACTCATTTCCCTTCTTTTTCCACTCACATGGTTTCCAGATTTCCACAGGGAGTCGGACGAATAGATCGGGCTCGTCTGCTCACGTTAACGAACTGATTTCATGCACTTTATTTTTTCAATAAAAACTTGATGCATTCATTAAAAGTCAGCGAGCAGATTCGAATCCCAGATAAACACCGGCTAGCTGTTCCCTGGTCGCTGTGAAAAATAAACTTGTAATCACATGGTTTCCAGATTTCCACAGGGAGTCGGACGAATAGATCGGGCTCGTCTGCTCACGTTAACGAACTGATTTCATGCACTTTATTTTTTCAATAAAAACTTGATGCATTCATTAAAAGTCAGCGAGCAGATTCGAATCCCAGATAAACACCGGCTAGCTGTTCCCTGGTCGCTGTGAAAAATAAACTTGTAAATCCACCCCCCCCCGCAAAAAATACATAATTAATAATAATCAAGCAATGTTTCGACTGATATCGACAGAAAACCACCGCTGCTCTGGGATGAGAGGGCCGAGTGATGGGAAGGGGTCCCTGGGAACTGCATCATGTCTCATTATGTACATAATATATATACTGTATCTGTATGCAGCACCACCAACCCTTACATACACACACACACACACACACACACACACACACACACACACACACACACACACACACACACACACCACACATATACACACCCCCCACACACACACACACACACACACACACACACACACAACATGCACACCACACACAAACACACACACTACACACACACACACACACACACACACACACACACACACATCACACACACACACACACACACCACACACATCACACACCACACACACACACACACACACACACACACACATACATACCGGCTCGGGTGTCCCAGAGAGCAGCAGGTCTTTGACGGTGAGCGGGTAGGCAGCGGAGGGGAGCTGGTCGGCCGTCTGCCCAACACAAGCGTAGCCCGCCCTGCCCGTCGGCCCCCCGGGTGAGGGGTCGCTCTGCCAGCCGTCTGCATGACCACAGGTGGAGATAAACACGTAAACGCACGTCCACCACCACCACCGCCTCCACCACCACCACCACCACCACGCCTCAACCACCACCACCACCACCGCCTCCATCACCACCGCCTCCACCACCACCACTTTCCAGACATAACGTGTCTACAAAATG